>QNGE01001850.1:33098-46802 GCA_008508345.1 Paragonimus westermani
TGGGCGATCGGAGTGCTCTTTGTTTAAGGGTACCTTTTCTAACCCCCTTCTTCCTGATACGGAAGACAGCAGTGCCGCAACTATAAGAATGGTTCTGCTGTGTGCCCATGGGATCGTGCCTCACTGCCTAAGCACTCCTACGCGGTCAGTAGTGCGACATACAATCCTATGAGTGTAACTGCTTTTCGTCTGACTGTTCCCCTTTGGCCTGTCTGACAAGGTTACACCTGAAAGTGCCGGAGTCACAGTACACAAGCCCGACCACCACGTCAAGGTAGCAGTATAGGTGGGGATTAAATGCACACCTCACAAAAAACTCGAGCAAACAACGACAACGTTCACGCAACTCAACTCCACTAGCCCTCATCTCACCTACTGTCTCCTACTCGCTGGTGTCACCCGATACGCGCTATTGGAAGCAAATTTCGATGGTTAAACACCTCAGGACGGTTCACGTCTCCTACTTTGAGCGGCCAGGTTTCGCTGCTGTAAGGTAATACATCCCTCACTCTTGTCTGATCCACGTGACCCTTAAGCATCAAAGAGAGAGATACCTCTCTGTCGCCAGAGATACCCCCAGATTAGCGATACTGTCCTAACCTTACACATACGTATTTCTGTTTCCTTCCCTACACCTCTGCCGCCGCTGATACAGCTTCCAAGGTATACAAACCTGTCAACAACCTCCGTGGCTTCATTATCTAACACTAAATGTACGTGATCGCAACAATCATGCAGAAACACTTTGCATTTTGAGGCTGCAAAGCGCATTCCGTTTGAGGCTGCAAAGCGCATTCCGAAGTATTTAGCAGAACCCGTAATAGCGTCTAGCATCGTCTAGCATCAAACAACAACTTGTCGTCATGATCATTCAGTCTTTCATCGGGTAGGATGTCCACGCCGGCATATTGAGAGTGTCGGAAACAGTCCTCTATTTCGTGTATGACAAAATTAAACGAAAATGGTGAGAGCGGACAGTCTTGACGTACGTATGGTGCTGAAAATGTCAGACAGTTCACCGTAAACCCTAATCTGAACTGAAATATGGGAATAAAGCGCCGACAGCATGTTCAATAGTTGGTCGGTACACTTCTGCTTTTAGGCGATTCTAAAAGGGTAGATCGATTCACTGAATCGAGCGCACCTTTATGGTCGAGAAATACGGCGATTGCTGGTCGGCGGTACACATGACGCTGCTCCAGAATTTGACGAAGATTGAAAATGTGATCTATACATCCCCGCCCGGGGCGAAACCCTGCCTGTTCTTCCCTAATGTTTACCTCCCGAGCTGCAGTCAGTCGGCGAAGTATGACGAATGCTAGAACCCTAGAAATGACTGGGGTCAGACTAATTCCCCTCTGGTTTCCGCAAGAGCCCCTGATACCTTTCTTGAATGTAGGAACGATTATCGAGTGACCCCAACTCGGGGGGATAGTTTCCGTCGTCCACACAGGTTGAAACAAATGAGTCAAAGCCACCACTAATCTCTCCCCACCTTCTTTGAAAAGTGCCGACATGAGATAATCTGGACCAGCAGCCCTATCACGTTCGAGGGCCGGGATGCAATAGCGGACCTCAGTTTTAGTGAACGGTTCCAACTCTATCAACCAGAGTGCTACATTACAAGTTTTTGGCGGCAGCGCAGTAGAAGCAGGAGGCAAGCNAGATTGAAAATGTGATCTACACATCCCCGCCCGGGGCGAAACCCTGCCTGTTCTTCCCTAATGTTTACCTCCCGAGCTGCAGTCAGTCGGCGAAGTATGACGAATGCTAGAACCCTAGAAATGACTGGGGTCAGACTAATTCCCCTCTGGTTTCCGCAAGAGCCCCTGATACCTTTCTTGAATGTAGGAACGATTATCGAGTGACCCCAACTCGGGGGGATAGTTTCCGTCGTCCACACAGGTTGAAACAAATGAGTCAAAGCCACCACTAATCTCTCCCCACCTTCTTTGAAAAGTGCCGACATGAGATAATCTGGACCAGCAGCCCTATCACGTTCGAGGGCCGGGATGCAATAGCGGACCTCAGTTTTAGTGAACGGTTCCAACTCTATCAACCAGAGTGCTACATTACAAGTTTTTGGCGGCAGCGCAGTAGAAGCAGGAGGCAAGCGAAATTGACCCTCAAAGTGTTCCGTCCATCTCTCCAACCTTTTGGGTTTATAATAGATGAGTGAACCATCTGTCTCGCTGATATCTTCACTGACAGACGGTCGCCTGGGTCCAGTAGCACGGATCAGCCCAAAGGTTTGCCGTTTTTTCAATGAATCAAAAGCAGTTTCCGTTTTCTTGAATTTTTCCACTAACCAAGCCTCGCGTCAGCCTTTAGACTACGTTTCAGTTTGCTACGAGTACCCCTTCTAGACTTGTTATATGTACTGTCAGGAGGAATGTTCCGTCTAGCTGCCAAAAACTCCAGGGGTTCCTCTGAGATCCAATGTCTGTTCAACCCGTGTACCCTATGGTGCATTCTACAGTACCTGCTTCCCGAATAGCTGGTGAAATTTGAGGCTAGCATCTTTTATGGTCTTCGGAGTGAGAACTGCTAAGGCAGCTTTCTAAGCTAGTTTGGTTCTTACGCTTTATCGGTGGTAAAGCCAGTTTCTCAACAGCCAGTCGTTGCTGTCGGTTGGTTCGTCGCCCGTCGGCGCCACTGGATCCGAATGATAGGACGCAGACATCGATATTTAATTATCTGAAGACGGTACACGTCTTCTACTCTAGCGGCGAGGTTTTGAAGCTGTGAAGTAACACAGACCTCACTGTCGCTTCATATACGTGAGGCTTCACTCTCAAATAGATGCCCATTTCTGTCGCTGGTGTTGTCCTAGATTTGAGAACGCTTCCGTGACCTTGTGAACACCAGCTTTTATTTCATTCCCTATATCTCCGCCGTTGCCGTTGTAACTTTCCAAATACGCTAACTGGCAACGACCTCCATAACTTTACTACTCAATGTTAAATCTGCGTAATCACAGCGAACTCGCAAGTGTATACACCGTTGTTTGGGATCGCTATCCTGCGAAATATTTCACTATGCTTGTCTGTTTTTGCTACCCTGAAGTGATAGTATTGCGTAGTACGGTAATGGTTGTGGCTATACCTACTACGGTGTTTAGACACAACCACTTAATACAGGTCGAAGATGTGAGATCCGACAAAGCTAAAGGGGCGCAACTGCCAACCAGCCAACATTTCCGGTGAAGTCGTGACTTTTTTCCTGACCTACCCGTCTACTATGTATTGCGCACCTTCCTTTATATCTTACCTTCCACTGGTTGCCCTTTCTCAACCATCGTTGCTTACGCAGGTTGATTAATCGTGTTAACGACGCAGAATCTGTTTTATTTCGGATAAAAAATAAATCAGGCGTTCGGTACCCATCGGCTCCCATTGATCGGCCTTGTAAAAAGCAATATCTTTGATCGGATGTACTCCACTTTTATGGACCTGTTGTTGTTGCTGTATGTCTCGGTGATTACCTGTAATTTATGCAGTCATCATTTCCTAGCTCGATGGACTGAACACGGCGTTGTTTTAATTGCCCTGCCGGCCGATAAATATCGAATTCCAAAGACACGGATGAACTGAGTTCATTTTTTCGCCAAAACACTGCCCCACTCAAAAAACGGTTTCAGACACATCGGGATTGACTTACCAATTAGTGCACTAATCCCTTCAGTAAGTGATGACTGTACGTGGACGCCATAATTAGCACCCAGCAGAATCACACTTCTCATTGAAATACAGCTTTCCCGTTCCGTTAGTCTGGTCGAAGAAATCAGATGTTATTCGGATCTTAATAATGACTCCAGGAAGTGGGTGTGATATGGCGTACGGAAATCAGCCGTGCGTCCCGTATGAATGGACGTCAAGAAAATTTTTTATTCACGCTGCCAAAATAGGAAATGCTTTAGATTTGTTGTAGTACATGCTAACCGTGTAGGAGAGAAAGTGGAGGTCTCTTGCCCATCAGTCGGAGAAACTTGATGTAGCTTGCGTCTAATGGACTCCAGGTGAAAAATCCCTTCCATCCTCTCTTCGTTTGGACTTGGATGTCCATTGAAGTTAGGAAACGAAATCTGGTGTCTGTAAGCATAACTTATTGATGCAGTCATTTGTTATTTATCTGATGGGGTTGGTAAATCCTCGTTTGAATATTTCGAGAGGTGGGGAATACAAACTGTCATGATGACCAGTGACATCTTTTTGGTATCGAATTTTGCACGTGGACTTTTTCATGGAATCGAGCATATTACATGTACATGTGCATTCTTCAAAAAACCTGCTTGCTATCAATCTCAATGGGGACATCACATTAGTCACTCCCGGCTAGAACATTGCGGACTCCATATTACGTCCTTGTGGGTTCGCTTCTTGAACCAAAACCTCTGGTCGATTCCTGATGAAATTCCACTTATTTCACGATGCGACCGAGAAGTTAATGATCAATTTTGATATCCAATACACTTTTATTTGCTATGGCAAATGTGAGTGCATGGTATAAGCATTTGAAGAAAACACAATGCACGACAAAGCTATTATAGGTGTTTCGGAGGAGACTGAAGTAAAACGAACAAATAGGTATCCGGGTACAGTGTTGACGATAGGATAAAAAACAAACTGGAATTTCTCTTATTGCAACCGGAAAATATGCACCCTCTAACAGCTTGTCGAAATGTGTCCTGTAACTTCAACAAATTACTCGTTTTTAGTGTCCGTAGGATAATTAGTTACTCACGGATGATGTGCCTAGTTTGCTGTTGTGAAGTATATTTTTTTATTGGATGAATCACACGACTTGTGGTTGGTCAACGGGGCCATGTAAATCGACGGAAGGCTACGGTTTTGAATTACTTAACCGAGTCGCAATCCGTTCGATCTTTACAAGACAACATTGTTAGACTGAAATCGATTGGTTGACTTGTAGTTCGTAGATGACCCTGAACGACTCAATCGGAGTAGTTGTGTAGTTGATTTGTGCCCGGTGTACAACAGTCACGTAGTTCTTCATGCGCAGTTAACCACTCATTTTCTTCAGATGTGAATGTTGTGATACTGAAAGTTTTTTTACCTTTGAATACTCGAACTCAAATGAACCTTTGTTACTATAGTTAACGTTTGTTAAATTGGCGTGTATTTCTGCAGGTTTGATTCCTATACATTTCGTTAATTTTTCAAGATTTCCGATTTTGAAGTGTAACGAGAACATCCTGGTAGTGAATCGTTGGTAGGTACTGCAAGCATTTTGAATAATACCCTGCCAAGTATTTTGTGGATTTTGTGTGTGATCCTTATAATCTCATAAAACGGTGGTATGACTGGAGGTAAAGGTTGTTTTCTTCCTTCTCTAATGAACTTTCGCATGTGCGCTTTCGAACTGAGCGATCTTCTCATTGATTGAGTCTAAGTTTTATGTATTTCAAATTTGAATTAGCTTGTCTGACTCTGTGAAACTTCTGAGTTTACCGTGCCTGTAAGCGCTTCTATCATATTTTTTGTCTTGAAATCAGGATTGTTCATCTTATTCTAGTCGACCCTTGGGGTTTTCTGGAGGCTCCTTTTGATGAAGAAACGTGGTTAAAAAACTCGAGGCGACCTTGGCTACTTCGGGTTGCACTGAATTTGGTCCGGTCCACCAGTCCATTGGCTCCCCTACGTGCCGCGGGGCCGTTGGCTCGTAGAATCTTTTATCGGGCGCGCGATGATTTGCGGTCTTTCTATGATCAACGCGACGTTGTGTTGGGCAGTGTAGGTCACCGCGGTTTCTTGGATTGTTAATTTTTGCTTCATTATATTTTGCTTCCCATTGAGCTCTAAGTCGATCTTCAAATTGTTCGATTTAAATAAAACCGAGTGCCAGTTACGCGAATAATAATTGGAGAAATCAGGGTAACTTAGGAATGATAACCTTACGTGCGACTCAGTATGTCACACAGTAGCAAGCAGGTCGTGTTCCTTCGACTGAAGGCGTAATATCACCCCACCTTGCTCCGAATCTGACAGCACACAAACGATCACTCACTGGAATCCAGTCAGGTACACCTTAGTCGGCTATAGAACTTAATGCGATCACCACTCCAACCTAACCGCGAGATTCAGCTTAATCATCAGGGGGTCTGAGAAAGAATCGATAATTCATGGAATTATTCAGGGAAAAATTCAGGAGAATGACAAAACTAGGACCTCAAAGGCGCGTATCAGAGAGATGACACATCCATTGCCAAGGTAGGTAAATTCTCATCAGGGCAGCATCCTGACCTGTTTGCCACGAGTGCGGATATTTAAAGCGTCAGAGCATATCAGCTGTCTTGAGCTGAACACAAAAATTAAAAGTGAAGGGAAGAGAAAGTGGGAACCAGTGGACTAGGCTGCCGGATCAACGACAACTTCAGATATTTCTATCACGGAGAGAGGCACACGGACTGCATTCGGAGCTTGTAGCTCAACATCCTGACCCACAAGAAAACAAGACAGTTTTCTTGCTCAATCGTCAGCCTGACATTTGAAACGGAGGCTAGCCCAGTCAAAGAGGTGGTAGTGAACGTAGTATTGATCACTGATCCCAATTACTTTTGCGTGTGGTAGACGTATTTATTGCCATATCAGGCTTCTGAGTACTCTGAGTTTTCCGACAGCATTCACAAATATACCAGTCGTCACTTTTAACCGCCGGACGACCGCAGTGCTATCTGAAAAGGGTTCTACTATATGCTAACAGGATCATAAACCACTGTATAATCGCTCCCACGCAATCAGTGGTGTAGCATACGAGTTTGACTGCACTTCGTCTGGCTGTTTATGTGTGGCTCGCCTGATACGGCTGTAAGGAATATGTCGGTAAAGCATAAGTATCAAACCGGCTTAGGAATCTGCCTTGGTAGTTCTCAGTCCGAAAATCCTGATCGCTCTTGAACCCAGATCACACAGGCCATTCGTGAAGCAGGTACATTAGCATGCGGCAGAGGGGTGCATGTGGTAAACAAACATTGGATCTCCGAGAAATCCCTGGAGATGTAAGAAGCCAGACGGAACATCCCTCCTGTCAGTTCATGTAACAAGTCTAGAAGAGATATCCGTAGGAAATTGAAACATAACCTAAAGGGTGACCGTGAGGCCTGATTACTGGGAAAAGTTAAGGGAATGGAGACGGCTTTTGCTTCCCGAAACAGTGGCAAACTGTTTAAGCTTATCTGTATCACTGGTCTCAGGCGACCGTCTGTTAGTGAAGATATCAGCGAGACAGATGGTTCACTCATCTATAATAAACCCAAAAGGTTGGAGAGATGGACGGAACACTTTGAGGGTCAATTTCGCTTGCCTCCTGCTTCTACTGCGCTGCCGCCAAAAACTTGTAATGTAGCACTCTGGTTGATAGAGTTGGAACCGTTCACTAAAACTGAGGTCCGCTATTGCATCCCGGCCCTCGAACGTGATAGGGCTGCTGGTCCAGATTATCTCATGTCGGCACTTTTCAAAGAAGGTGGGGAGAGATTAGTGGTGGCTTTGACTCATTTGTTTCAACCTGTGTGGACGACGGAAACTATCCCCCCGAGTTGGGGTCACTCGATAATCGTTCCTACATTCAAGAAAGGTATCAGGGGCTCTTGCGGAAACCAGAGGGGAATTAGTCTGACCCCAGTCATTTCTAGGGTTCTAGCATTCGTCATACTTCGCCGACTGACTGCAGCTCGGGAGGTAAACATTAGGGAAGAACAGGCAGGGTTTCGCCCCGGGCGGGGATGTATAGATCACATTTTCAATCTTCGTCAAATTCTGGAGCAGCGTCATGTGTACCGCCGACCAGCAATCGCCGTATTTCTCGACCATAAAGGTGCGCTCGATTCAGTGAATCGATCTACCCTTTTAGAATCGCCTAAAAGCAGAAGTGTACCGACCAACTATTGAACATGCTGTCGGCGCTTTATTCCCATATTTCAGTTCAGATTAGGGTTTACGGTGAACTGTCTGACATTTTCAGCACCATACGTACGTCAAGACTGTCCGCTCTCACCATTTTCGTTTAATTTTGTCATACACGAAATAGAGGACTGTTTCCGACACTCTCAATATGCCGGCGTGGACATCCTACCCGATGAAAGACTGAATGATCATGACGACAAGTTGTTGTTTGATGCTAGACGATGCTAGACGCTATTACGGGTTCTGCTAAATACTTCGGAATGCGCTTTGCAGCCTCAAAATGCAAAGTGTTTCTGCATGATTGTTGCGATCACGTACATTTAGTGTTAGATAATGAAGCCACGGAGGTTGTTGACAGGTTTGTATACCTTGGAAGCTGTATCAGCGGCGGCAGAGGTGTAGGGAAGGAAACAGAAATACGTATGTGTAAGGTTAGGACAGTATCGCTAATCTGGGGGTATCTCTGGCGACAGAGAGGTATCTCTCTCTTTGATGCTTAAGGGTCACGTGGATCAGACAAGAGTGAGGGATGTATTACCTTACAGCAGCGAAACCTGGCCGCTCAAAGTAGGAGACGTGAACCGTTTNTTCTGCTAAATACTTCGGAATGCGCTTTGCAGCCTCAAAATGCAAAGTGTTTCTGCATGATTGTTGCGATCACGTACATTTAGTGTTAGATAATGAAGCCACGGAGGTTGTTGACAGGTTTGTATACCTTGGAAGCTGTATCAGCGGCGGCAGAGGTGTAGGGAAGGAAACAGAAATACGTATGTGTAAGGTTAGGACAGTATCGCTAATCTGGGGGTATCTCTGGCGACAGAGAGGTATCTCTCTCTTTGATGCTTAAGGGTCACGTGGATCAGACAAGAGTGAGGGATGTATTACCTTACAGCAGCGAAACCTGGCCGCTCAAAGTAGGAGACGTGAACCGTTTTCAAGTATTTGGTTACCGATGCCTGCGTTCAGTCGCTCTTATCGGGTGGCAGCAGGGTGTATATAACGAGGATGTTGGAATGCCGGTGCTTGGTAATGATTGCAAAACCAGTTCTTTTGTTCAATCTCTACGTTTGCGCAAGCTTAGATGGTTAGGTCAGGTATTAAGGATGTTAGCTGGTTGTCTTCCATACCGTGCGCTGTTCGCTGACACTGCGCGAGGTGGACAGATAAATACCTGGCGTAGGGAAATAAAGTCGTTCACCAATGGGTTGGCCACTGTAGGTCGGGTTCATCTCGCCGGCTGGGGCCCTCGCGACTCACAGAGTTGGTTGCTAGAGACTCTGGGTGAGATGGTGGCTAATCGAGCTCAGTGGCGTGAATGTTGTTGTTTGTCCGAGTTATCTGTGAAGTGAGTGCATTTAATGAAGCGGGGCAGTGAAAGCCGTAAGTAATCTGTCTGGCTGATGACGCCTAACTTCCACTTGCAGCTCGGTTGTTTGTTTACTAGGTGTAGGCAACTTGATGTTGAATGTTTGAATATGGACGTAGTTATTTTCAGTAGTTAGGTCCCTTCCCGTCCCCTTCTTTTTCCTTCTCTCTTTCTATGTAGGGTTTTCTTTTTCTTCATGATTGTGTGGCAGTTAAGCATTAGTGTTAACCACTGATGTATTGCTGTCTATGGTGATGATGTTTACTAGCGGATAATTTGTTTGTGAACTCAGTGCAAATCAGGTCTGGTTCGGTACGATTACTGTCTTTGTCGCTGAATGTACGATCCATTACTTAGACACTCTTATCCTATTCAAGGCTGGAAATTCATGTATATCTCCACCACAGTCCAGTTTGCCTAAGTCACCTGACTACTTATTTTTGGTTTTCAATGCTGAAACAGTACTATGAAGTTCCAAAGGCTGAGGACGAACTGATTGTCAGTCATGACTCTCCAGTACTTTCTTCAGCGAATTCCGTAGAAAGTGAACCCTATCGTATATCTTCAGGTGCCGGGAAGTCAACTTCCGAGGTTACTGATGGTGGTGATCTACAAAAACATTTCATTGCTGAGGACTTCGATGGATCTATTGCCCTGGACTACGTGTATCATATGAACGTACAAAAACCAAGGTATGATTTCTGTTAACACCCCATGCTTGTTATACTTATCGTTTTACTCGTGTTGGCCGTTTCTTCTAACAGCGCCGTGTATATGCACGTTTCGTTCGTTAGGTATGTGCGAGTTCACCCTCGTTTCAAAACGGTACGTAAGCGATTTATAGGTATGCGATCAAAAACGATCCTTCTAAACGGTTTAGCGTGGTATGGTACTGGGGGTGGTTTAACTGTTTGTTGCCTTCAAAAATGTCAGCTCTGACGGTGGATTTGGGACGAATTTATGGAGTATTGGGTTTAGATCCTGGAACGAAGACAGGTTTCCAGTTCGTTAACACGTTTTTCTTGGTCAATTTGGTGTGCGCATCTCAGCTATACTGTTTGTACTAATCAAATAGTCTGTCTTATATATAGTCGCGCGCGAAAGTGCACTTGCTCACGGTTTTCGGTGTCTGACAGTCCCGACGTGATGTAGGTCTACTGTTCGCTGTTATCGTTTCCTTCCGTTTGCAACTAGAATGCTCTGAGGCAGTCTTACTGTTTGATCCGTGAGTACGAAAAGTTAGAAGGTGGACATCACTTTGGTTGAAGAATGAACTCACTTGAGTTCAGATGAGACCCAATTGTGAAAAGTGAGGGCTTCGGTTGGATTCGAACCAACGACAGACACAGCATGCCTCAACGCGGCAAGCGCCCTACCAGCTGAGCTACGGAGCGACACCAGTAGCTCGGAAATTTCACATTTGGACTCTGTTACCCACCCGTCCCACTGTTTCATACGGAATCCACTAGATGATTCAGGGGATCGACTGCCCTTGCAGGATTTCTCAAACACTTCACGCTGGAATCCACCGACGCCAACGAATCAGGCGCATTTAGTACAAACCGTTACAATTTCTGGAACCCTTGAAGAACGCAGAAGACCCGTTCTTCAGCCAAGAATGTGTTTACTTCTAAACTAATGGTATTGGCTTGGGCGTAGTAGTAGAGACAGGCTATCCTCGAACACGGTGGTGACCTGCATAATAATGCGGTCGGATTCGGAACGTGCATGTCTGGAGACCACGCATCTGGCTGAAGATGACTCGTACTGGGACGTCAAGGACGCTAAACAGTTCCATACCAGAGTTGGAAACGCAGCACACTCAGTCAAAAGTGATGCTGTGGAATGACACTGATTAGTGCATTCGTCTAGTTAACTGCATTGTGTTCACATGCGCTGGTCGCTGTCCTGGATTGGTGGGCTGAGTTCTACCCAGGGACCGACTGCGCCTCTCGCAGGTAGGTGTAATTTCTGAAGCTGTATCCTGCTGGAGACGAGTTAGATGACCGTCCATCTAGACCACACCGAAATTCTGGCGATTGACGACATTGGCTTGGAAGATGGTCAACAGACTGTTGGGTCAGCCAATCCACTTGGATCAAGCCAGCCTCTTGTACATGTAAGTCGGGTCAGGTTTACTCCGGTCTGTTGGTTGTAGTTGGCAGAAGCCGTCCTTGTATCCGACCGTTGAACATCAGTGAAATCGGTACCTCCGAAAGGAGCAGAACCTGTGAAAACGCCACACAGCAATGCCGAAAAACGGATGGACGCTTGACATTAGCGGGACTGGGTTGAACGGTCACGCACGGCATTACAGCTCGAATCCGGGAGACGACGTGAACTTAACAGAGCGTCCGTTCCAGCTTTGAGATCCTGGCTGAATCGTGCTTGAGGTTGACCAACCTCTCATATTCATCCGCGACCTGTTCCGGTTTCATGTTTGGTTACTGGTCGTTCGCATCGTGGAGCTTGGTATGGACGTTAGCGTAGCCCTGTGATTAGAGACCAGAAGTGCAAAATAGGCATCACGACCGGTCCTCTGTGAGGGAACTAAACGGTGGACGAAAGCAGCATACTTCAAGTCGTCTGCATTGTGCTCGGTCGCTAGAACTGTGAACTGAACGGTACTAAGATATCCCTAAGACTTTGTCAGCGTCTGGGCTGTATCCGCGAATCTCGGTTCGCTTGTCGGTGGGCTGGATGTAATTGGTGCGGCGGACGTATTCCGCTGGGTCACGTTTCCTGAACGCTAGACGGATCTTCCCCTCGTCGTCTCGATATGTCACTTCAATGGTAAACGTGTCTTCAGACTGTTTTCGAGAAGAGACGCCGGCCTGGGGTCATACAGGAAGTTGGAGGCGTCTCTAGCCAGGTTTTTCACGGACAGCGGTCCGACAGATTTGGATGGCCCAAGCTGTCGAGTTCGCGATTGCGTCATCTACCCGAAGCCTGGGCCAGCAGACTAAGCGCAAAGGGGAAACAGAGAAACCAACCGACCCCGTCGCTACGTGTATTGTGGCCAAAGTGGCCAACGGAAACTGGACATGGCTGGCACACGAATATACGGCATATGAATCGGGAACACAGTACGGAACCTAGTGACACCCACTGTCGTGGAAGAACAGACCTTTAGCCGAGGATGTATCTGCTCCCGAACTAATCTTAACTTGGCAGGCCAGCGTA
Source organism: Paragonimus westermani (assembly GCA_008508345.1). Taxonomy (NCBI): domain Eukaryota; kingdom Metazoa; phylum Platyhelminthes; class Trematoda; order Plagiorchiida; family Troglotrematidae; genus Paragonimus; species Paragonimus westermani. The sequence continues at coordinate 45,573 of QNGE01001850.1, forward strand.
CGCGTATATAGGTTTTGATTGACCTAGAAAAATCTCTTCATTATTCAAAATGAAATCAGCCGGTCACATCGCAAGGCAGAAATGACGCCAAAATCGAGTTTCAGCACTTTATGGCGCCCCAAAAATAAACTCCTTCAGATTTACTAGACTTTCCCCACCAGAGTTTTAACTGTTCTCAGGGTTGCTAGTTCTTTATGGATTTCCACTATTTCGTGCGCTTGTTCATGTAACTGTCTGTCGCATCACGTACTATCTTCAGAAATAACGAAAATTCGGGTCGTGGATGAGGCTCAAATTTTAAAATGTTTATATTTGTGTATTTAGGCTCCTTCGAATACCACCTATTCCTCCGTTAGCTACTCCTCTGTTTTTCTCTTTACGATTAGGTACGTTAAATTTTTGTAGGTTTGCTCTAATGAGAGCGAAACTCGAGTCTAGTGCTTCTATTCGAAAGAGGCTGGCTGGAAAGTCTATCTGAATGCGAACGCTGCGATCAAATGTGAGTGATGGTAAACTTGAAAATAAACCAAATCCCCGACTACTCATCAGTAGGATTTATGAGTAAAAGACCGTTCACCGATAGTTGCAGCTTTGCAGCTTTCGGGCATTGCATTTTTCCGGCAATATTCTTTCGAAGGGCAGTATCAGGCTCGACTTTTGCCTTTGTTTGTGCTCGTCAGTAGTGCATATTCTTGCGATTACAGTCATTTGGTTTTCAGCCACAATCCCGTGGGAGTTCAAGGAACGTTCGGATCCGCCGTACGTTGGTTCGGAGAGAAAATTGAGAATGAAGATGGAATGTAGCACAAATTTCTGACAGATTGCTAATAATCTACATTCATGGTTATCCCGGTGCTGTTCGTCTTGGTGTGCTGTCGTATTGACCAGCAATTTGAGCCCATAATCTATGTTGAAAGGCACCCTTCAGCACTCTGCACTTAACTGTCTTGCACTGTGAACTAGAAATGGGCGAAGCTGTTTGAATGTTAAAAATTTCTATCGAAGTTTTTAGTTAGGCTGCATGACTTGTCTTATAGGATTCATGGTAATTTTACAGATTAGAGGGAGCTGTGAATGTTTGTGTGAATGACTTTGAAACAATGGTTCCCATCGATAAATTTGACAAAAGCCAAAATTAGCACGTAAGATGTCTTGCGCAATGACATTTCGTTCGTATCTAATCGGTTACTTTTGCGAAATTAGCATACACTTTATATAGTTGGGGGGGGG
>QNGE01001850.1:49867-140078 GCA_008508345.1 Paragonimus westermani
GAACTGATCTCCAACATCAATGTCAAACACCAGATAATGAATTCCTTTGATGTTGAGTCACTATTCACAAATGTTCCACTTGACGAGGTTATCAATATTGTTTGCAATTACGCTACTGAACATAGGTTGGCACTCGGTATTCCCATCGACGAGCTCTCGAAGCTGCTGAAAATGTGTACATCCAATATCCAATTTGTGTTCAACGACACCTACTACAGACAAATAGATGGAGTTGCAATGGGTAGTCCATTAGGACCCGTGTTAGCTGACATATTCATGGGTCACTTAGACCATTCTGTGTCCATTGAAATTCGGAACACGTTGTTTTATCAACGATACGTAGACGATATTTTTGCTGTATTCGACGGCCACTGGCAAGTAACAACCTTTCATGAGCTGTTAAACAGTTTGCATAACAAACTAACGTTTACCCTTGAATTCGAACAAAATGAGAGGATATCATTCCTTGACGTTCTTTTGAAAAAGCGCGAGGATGGCTCACTTTCCAGAGGTGTCTACCGCAAATCCACGTGGACAGGACAATATCTGCACTTTAGGAGTTTCACACATATTGCTCAAAAACGTGGCCTCGTTAGGACTTTGTTTCACAGAGTTCGACGTATCGCGACGGAGGATGAGTTAGAACGTGAACTGATGTTACTGCATGAGACTCTTGTAGAAAATGGTTATCCCAAAAGGTTTATTGAGAAGTACTCCACTCCACAAACAACGCGAGTTACACCCATTACTGTTCCTCGCAAGCCTGCCTATCTAACTCTTCCTTTTAAAAGTGATAATGTTTCGGCCTTGATCAAACGCCGTTTAGATGCAGCACTCAAGCGCACATACAATGCCGCCCGACTGGTCTACTTGGATGAAAACACCCGTGTTCCAACTACACCTAGAAAGGACGTGGTGCCCCCTTTTCGCCCAATCCAATATTGTATACACGTTTGATCGTGTCTGTGGAAGCAGATACGTCGGCAGAACCAGGAGGCACCTTGGCACACGTATCAACGAACACATACCGAAATGGCTTTTGAATTCGGGGGTCGGTTGTGCCGTGAGTGCCATTACAAAACACCTTCTACAGATCGGCCACTCAGTGGACCCCAGAACGGCTTTCAGAGTGTTCGTTAAACCCAAGCTAAAGCAGGCTCTCAATATTGCGGAAGCCGTCGCAATACATCGACTGAATCCCACTTTATGCGCTCAGAAACAGTTGGTGACTAACCGTTCACTATGTTGGTAAGAATGCAACTGGTACTTTTTGTACAGTATTTCAGCTCTTGTTTGTTTCCTGTAGGTTTTTTCTAACCATATCTGCCTTTTCCCACTCAATATGTATGTATCTTTAACCACCCCTTTATTGCATCAAAATTATCAATCAGTTGCATTTTGCTGTTTCCGCTTTGGTCACCTGACTCACTGTTTCAAATATTTCTAGATTGATTTCGTCTAGCTGCTTGCCCCCCCCCAACTATATAAAGTGTATGCTAATTTCGCAAAAGTAACCGATTAGATACGAACGAAATGTCATTGCGCAAGACATCTTACTTGCTAATTTTGACTTTTTCCACATTTTTGCGTATCTTGATCTCTGTTGGTCGGTTTTGTTCGAGGCGACTTATCGATATGTAAGTTTGGTTTCAGCATGTCCGCAGTAGAACGACTGAAAGGAAATGTCAGGATAGTGTGCTAAGTTGAACCCTATCAGGTATGCGACAATCGCGCTACGAAATGCAACAGATGGTATCTGGCCGAGACTGTCTTCATTCTACCGTAATAGTTCGGATGATCAGGATATTTGTACGAATTAGTGCGCCGAATGAGTGCATCAAATCATCGCTTAACTTCAACTTCCGATGACAGTATGTCGTTTCAGATTTGGTACATGCAGTCGTTAAAATCAAAGGGCTCATCTGATGTTGCTTCAACGAGTTATCCTGAAGGTGACTGTTTTCTCTAGGCGCAAGCGTTTTTAAAGAATATTGTATTGGGTGGAAAATATTGTATACCAAAGTCAGGTCTCCTCTGTGGTGCCAACAGCCCATTGAGAACTGCCCCAGCTTCCGCGGCCTCTGTGGTTGGGGTAGAAAACTTAGTCTTGATTGGTTTGTTGCCTTCTCAATAAGACTCATTCTCCCCACGAATTGGCGACAAAAATCTTGTTTATTTACTTACAGATAGGGATGCACTGGGGAATTGATCTTAATAGTAAAACTGTCTGAACGAGATCGTCCCCGCAGTTCGACGAGTAACTCAAGTATCGAGTTGGCTTTCGTTGCCATTGCAACACTATTGAAGGACAGCCTGGTCACCTGGGACAGTTGTCTGCAAGTCACGTTTGCGTTTAGTGCTGCCTAGTTTTTCTTCCCTGTGCCAGAAGAAATGTGCCCAACCTGAGCGCTGAGGTGCATCCCTTGCTATTAGTCGTTTATGCGGGTGCTGGTCGGCCGTGACCCAACGGTGGAATATATTTAGATCACCCTCTGGCTCCTCACTTTCGATCACATCGTCCACTATATACCGAATGTGAGTGTCAGCGTACACAGTAGCTTCCTCCTGGTGGAGGTGCTGCTTGTATACGTCCACTCCAAATTCGCATCGCTGGAGACACTGTGAATAGCAGCGGGGATTTTTGCTACTTGGGTAGCAACTTGTCGGCAGATTTTTTCGTGGACCGCGAGTTGAGAGCACGTGTGGCGAAGGCTAGTGCTGCTTTCGGACGTCTTGAAAGGCATGTCTGAAAGAATCATAGCCTGAAGATGGCTACCAAGCTGTGTGTTCACCGCCCAGTGGTGCTGTCTATCCTGCTGTACAGCAGTGAGATGTGGACATTGTACCAGCGGAACGTGAGCTATCTGAGCCGCCTCCATGTGCAGTGTCTGAGGCGCATCTTGGGTATTCGGTGATCGGACATGATTCCGAACACTGAGGTTCTGCGGCGAGCGCGCATAGACGGGATGGAAGCCATGTTGATGCTGAATCAGCTGCGTTGGCTCGGTCACGTCCGTTGGATGGGCGATGACCGTATCCCGAAGCAGTTACTGTACGGACAAGTGAAGTCAGGCAAGCGAAATCCCGGTGGTCAGAAGCGGAGGTACCAGGATGTTGTGCAGGTAAGTCTTTCACGTTGTNTTAACAACTGCATCGGCCAACAGCCTGGTCGTTGACACTTAATCCGCTCTTTTTTCCAGAAACTTGAGTGTCTGCGGTCTTCTATCCATTCTTTTCTTCGGCTTTGTCGGTATATTGCATGTTCCTACTTACTCATCGCACACCTATCCGTAAGCACTGTTTCTCTAGAATACGGTTTTTACCTGGCCTGTGGTCTTGTTAATTCTCTGTTTGGCTTAGCCCTCCTTGTGCAACTTGTTTGCAGTGGTGAACTCGGATTCAAGGCGATGTGCTCAACAATCGGCTGGGCTCAAAATCCTATGATTAATCGCATAGATCAATTAGATCCCTCGGTTCCCATTTCATTCATTTTCGGTTCTCGGTCCTGGATGGACAGTACATGTGGAACAAAGACCAAGGCCTTGCGTCCGGATTCATACGTTAACATCAAGGTATGTTTAAATCTTTAATGGAAGTTCGGAGATTTAGATTGTTTCAAATTGAACACCACCTACATTTGACACGGCCTTCACATTCAGATAAGGCTTTCGGCTAGCCTACTTCGAAAGCAGGCAATAGCCTCAAGTTTTCCTCTCATTAGAGCTGCTCAATAGTGCATATCCTCGTCTGGACTGGAATTTGCTCTCCGGCTCTGATGCTTGTAAGACCAGCGTGCTAGCCCTAATGTTAGTACCCTCACAGTAGGCATGACCGAATGATCATACTCAAACACTCGACCACAGCCTTGCACGAATAGTATTCAGCCTGCCCGGTCATTTCGAAAGGGGAATAAACAGAATCGCTCTGTTCAGTCTAATCGATAACCCTGTGAGAAGGAAAAGTTTATCTGAATGCGATGGCTTCGATCAAGTGTGGGTAATGTTCAGTTTGAAACTATCAAGGTATGTGTTGACGATAATCTAGCTTATCAACTCTCTACTAATCTGTGATCAATGCTTAGGCGTCCAGTTTGTCCGCTTCATTGCTGCCTGATTTCTATGTTCAAAATCCCGGTGGCTTATATGTAACTGTTGTATGTAGACTTTCCATTTCCGCCAATCGTTTTGTGCACAGAAAAGTCACTCACTCATCGGGCAAATTTTAGCCACACATTATATTACCAACGGGTCTATGTTATTCCGGCTACCAAACTTATTTCGCTAAAAGTACGCATCACTTCTGAGTTGTTGCTCATGTGTTCATGAATTGTGTTAGATGCGGCTTTTGTGCTGCAAAGGTTGTTTATTCGCTTGCTCCATTTTTTCCAATGCTCATGTTAGATTGGAGTGCATTTCGTTTTGATGGATGGCCATGTCGGAGGCGTGGTCATTTCAACACTCCGTGGAGTATCTCGGCGCGATAATGAGTTGTGGGCAAAGCCCATGAATAGACAACGCAAGCTGTCGAGCGAGTCATCATTCCACAGAATTGGACCAACGAGCAGAAGTGACGTTCAAAAATCCGTGACAGAAGACGTCAGCCAAACACATGAAACCTACCAAAAGTGGGCACGGTGTTCAACTGAAAATCTTGATGTGTTGTGGTCTAGAATTTTGGTTCATAAACTTGAGCTCGCGCGTGGCGTGGGAACGTGCGAGTTGGACAGTAAAGATCTTGTTTTACTGGGCGACTTTCCGCTTCCTCATGACATTTCGGAGCCTGTCTATAAAACCGCTACAGTCATAAATGCCGTCGTGAAAATATGGACGGGAGAAATCTTTTTTAAAGCAAGATTTCGGGCCATTAAATCACTGCCTGTTCTTCGATAGTCCATTTTCGACCGTCATTTTGTGTGTATTACCAACATAACGAGGCCATTAGACACTACGTGTGACCCAGTTCCTGGTTCCCAATCTACGCGCATCGTGATAATCCTTTATCTGTTTAGCTTTCATACGAATTGTGGTTTATTCTTGTCACTCCGTTTGAACTGCTTGCTTATCACACAGAACTTTTCATCTCTCACAACCAGCTCCGGAATGTTATAAAGAAACCTGTTGTTAATCAAGTGTTTTTAAATGCATTCTACGTCGTGAGGAGACAGATTGAGCGGTTTGGGTAGGAAATAGTGTTGACGCATTGGTAAATGTAAATGCATTGATGAAGGATTGCCGAAAGACCCTGGATGTTTAGAACCGCCATCACTGGCTGTTTGCAACGACCAACGAACGTGGTGTGGTTGAACTGAAGTGTACAAAGGCCAGTGTTATCAGTGTGAGACTACTATTCAGTTCGATGTCAAGTGTTTCGGAGCTGACGTTGGCATTGAGATCAACGTGAATTGTATAGCGGACGTTGGACAACATCAGCGTCCTTACCTTTAAGTCACACCCTTGCATACCAACGCTCCGCCCGATGTTCCGACTGCATATCGTTCATTGTCGAACGTCGGAGAATAAACGAAATCATTTCGCCAACGGTAGTTATTGTATAAAGTGCCCCTTCGTTTGTGAGCAACATACGACCACAGATTGGCGCTAGAAATAACGAGGCCGGTCTGAACGCTATCAAGAGGACCGACCAGAAGCAGTAACATGAAGCGTGTATATGCGTTTTGTGAGGCGTATCACTAAAGTGAAGGTTGATGCACTGCTGCCCACTGGGTGTGGATACATGTCAGTCACGCAAATGAGTTTACGCGTTCGCTGATCTGTTTTAACGTAACTTGTAAGGGATTTTGTACAACAACGAACCTCTCTGGTCAAGTTTATTTTGCGGTCACAGAAGTTGGTGCTGTGAGGAACGTTATGACGAAGATTCCCTTACCCCGGCCGTTCAAAGATGGAGACACTTGGACCTCCCTGGAGGACTTCGAGGACCTGGCCGAAGTGGTCACAATCAAGACCGACCGTGGGAAACTGGCTGTTCTTCGGACGCTGGTGAGGGGCATAGCGAAGGCCGTGCTGGACGCAGCACGGGGCAGACCTGCGAAGACAGAGTGGGCCGCTGCGGCGGAGGCACAGCTGTCCTCTCAGAAGACAAGCGCTAGTGCGCAGCCACTTTATTTACAGGTTTTCAGCTTCCCTAGTTATAACTCACGTGACGGTCCAATCAGGTGCAATCTCTAAGTTTGAAAATCAAATAAACTGGCGTACTTTCAAACCGCTGGACCCAACAAATCCAGTTGTCTTGGCATTTGTGGCGGATTTTTAGTAATGTGCATTTCACTTACACCTCCCCTGTTGAGCTTTTTTGTTAATTGCGGTTGACGAAGATCGGGTTGTGTTGGGTGAGTGGACCGGTGTTTGTCGTCTGTTCATCGCCTCGCTGTTAAGACTCGGCTGGTTACTTAGCCCATGGGTTGAAGTTGCCGAGGTAAATGTTAGCGTTAGTATTGCCGCACTTTGTGGTGTTGAGTGCTTGATCTCAGTGATGTTGATGAATAGTTCCAGCGGCAGCTGTTTGTCTACCTGTCAGGGTTTCATAGAGTAACGTGCAGGGTTGCACACCCATGTGTCTGCACCGGCGTTGGTGTCGTAGAGGGATCCGGCAAAGTCAACACGAATGCAAAGAACCACGAACAGAATCACGATTTTGGAAAGAACGCATTTTATCACAAAGAGCCGTGAAACCAAGAGCACAAGTAGCTAAGCACAACTCCCGCATTGCAGACCCCCAAGTTAGCAAGGAAGAAGATGGCTTTCTAATGAAATGTACTTGCTGCCGACCAAAAGGCGAAGCACTAGTGCATAGCCGTTTTATTTATAGGTTTTGGCTGTCCTTGGGTATAGGCCTGCTAACGGACCAATGAGCGCTGGTGCTAAAATTAAAAATCAAACCGAATGATGGGCTTTCACATTTCCTAAGTTAACGGATCCAATCTTCTCGGTAGTGGAAGCGAACCTCTAAAAGGTTGCCTTCTCCCAACACCAACCAATATCCATACGCCTTCATCAAAATCCCCGTTGGACGCATTTCGGCTATGAAGAAAACCCAAGAGTTTAGATCTTTCCAGTGTATTGTACAAATGTCGTATCGTGGACAAACGTTTAAAAAGAATCACTGCTCTCTCTGAATGCGCCATCCGGACTGTATTTGGGTTGAGTAGAACGAATACTAGTGCAGCTTAATCATCCAGTCTTCATGGTGTAGTGGGAATCTGAAGTAATGCGATTGGAGGAATCTCAATGGTAACTGAAGATTTCGAATAAACAAACAAACGACTATGAGATAGCATCAAATAATGTAACCTGTCGATCGTTACAGCCACTGCATTAAGAAAATTGGGTCTGCAGGACATCCAATGTCCTCAGAGATGGCCAAAAGAGCGATTTGTCGCTTAAACGGTTGAGCTTAGGCTGGCTTCGTCACGAGGTATCAAAGTGAGCGTGCGTGTTACACTGGTGTTAATCGATGTGGTACACTTAACCAAGGGAAAGGCAAGCCAGACTAGAGCGAGGTGTACCTTCAAAGAATACACGACAAGTTAGTTACGCAAACGGCACCTCAGGTCCAAATCACAGGAACCGCGCAACCGTATAAAGTGGTACAAGATAACTATCCACAATGAACGCTAGTAGACGACTAAGTGGATTGGGTTTACGAAATCAAGTGCGGTGATTGAGGTACCATATACATAGGGGGGAAAAGCAGGCAGTTGAAAGTAGATGTTGCTGAACAAATAGAACACTCGTGGTCCCTTCTAAAATATACATAGCACCTTCAACAGCCAACGAACGATTCAGTTTTCACGTTGCATTCTCCGCCAGATGGTCGCAGCGTGTTTTTTTAGCCCGAGTTATTCACAAACGTCTACCGCTCAATGTGAAGTGATGGTGTACTGAAACGTGCGCCATTCACACCCAGCACGGTTGCGTCGACCACAGTGATTGCAGTGTGGCACGAATTGGTAAGTAACACTAGACAGGTGCTCCTCATCTGCATCGCTTTCATCTCCATTTAGTGAGCAGTCCGTTCAGACGACGCGCAAGTTGGTCTTAACGTGATGAACGCCATGTGGTCTTTGCAATTTTGTTGATGTGTTTTCCATTACGACACTCTTAAAAAGGTTGTCCGCGGTTGTTGAGTATTACAACATGCTCCTAATGTTGTACTCTTCTCAATCCATTGATTAAGAAATCATCGTATTTCGCAGCCATGGACTGGAGCAAGCGGCTGTGCAAGCGGGGATCTTGGCAATGCACAGTTAGTTTACGCTATTCGGTTGCTGTCCCGTTGGTATCACGGAACCATACCTGGTCTACAACTTATTGAGCTTCAAATTAGTCACATCAGCTGCAGCCAGAAAATCGGCTCCAAAGATCATTTACCAATTTTCCCTAAGACATTTCTCAAAATGGCTGTAGTACTCATCCTGCGTTCCATTACAAAATCACCTGACGGGTTGTGGCCTCCAACCATTCTGGTCATTACAGATGTCGGTTTTACCTTCTGCTTCCCTCTACTGGCATTTAATGGTGCAACTGATCCAATATCGGCCAAATAATGCTCCATTTCCCGTCAACCTTAGCACATGTTTAAGGCTCTCTTTTTAGTAGCCTACGTCACTAGTTGGCCCGCCCCACGATAAGATCAGTAATCGAACCCCATTTTTACACCTCTTAAACCATCGGTCGGGACACTCCCTCTGTTAGTATCCTTCTCTTTCACAGCTGTAGTGCCGCTCCTGCCGTTCTTCCATAATGTTGAACTCACGGCAGCTATATCCGGCACCAAATGCCCCATTTCCTTTCGCATTTCTTCCAGTGCCTTCTTATCCGTATTGTTGTTCGCATCTACCAAAGCCACGGATATGGCTCCCAACTCTCATATTACTTTCGCGGAATCATCCGTGTCCATTCATCGAATGGCATGGACGTTGAGGATTTGATTGTGAACCACCACCGGGAGTTCCTCAATGAAATACCCTATCAGCACTTGCCGTTGGGATTCTTGGTCCAGTTCTGGTAGTGCCCTGTCGAGCACTGCCAGCAAAGCGGCGATGCACACAGAAGGATCCCATGCTTGTCCAAGCCGGGCTACCTCGTCTTCCCCTGTCACCCATGTCGTGGAACGCAACTACCAGCGCCACTTCGCGCTGCGTCTGTCACAGTCCACCACAGCGAACGCATGCGCGACTGACGTATTCATATTCTTGACAGTAATGTACCGCCGGTCTACTTGTTGGCACTTGCCACATAACGCGTATGCTTGTTACCAGTGGTCGATTGCACCTCCTGGTCTTCCTTGTGTTGAGGTCGCTTTAGTTTCCCTGCGATTGATCCGCGTCTTGCTACTCACAAGCGATGCTGTACGTCTTGCAACAACACTGCTGGCATAAAACTGCTTCATCCGGTGTACTAACCGTAGACGATGGTGATCTAGATGACAGTTCAAGCCTCTTGAGTGTGTATACAGATCAAGTCAAATGTCATCGAAGACAGTTACTTCTATGTTCAGCATGGAACATTTTCGTTCACCTTTCATTTCTTTACATCAACAGATGGCTGATTTTCTGATTAGGCAACGCCTCCACTCATTCACTGTATGCTTCAAAAGTGTTGACACTGACAGGTGCTGATTTTACACTGATCAGCGGACATTTTTAGTCTCATTTTTTCAACAAAGAAAGCTTGAGTCGTGTTTGTTTATCAAGCGTACACATATGTTAAGGTGTATGGCTCGATTACCGAATTATCCGTTGTGTTTGAGCCGAAATTAAGAGAGTTTTAATTGTGGCACGACGTTATCTCTCGTCACTGTTATGCTCATTCCACCTGCCGAAGTACTGAGACGAACTGTTCACCGCGTTTCGTACTAATTAGCCTCGTAAATAATTATTCCTCACAATAGTTTTACAACCAAACCACTCTTAGCCTTTCCCTTGTATAGCGTATTCCTTTTTTTACGAAATGTGACTACTATCAACTTAGTATTCGGAAAGATGTTGTCAAAAGGTATAGTTTTGTCCCATGCCGTGCATTTTAAAAAAAGGGAATCTACAACAGTACTGATTCACGCGCTTTATTACATTGCCAATGAATAACAGCTCTCAGTGTAGCATAATAAACAGATCCTGCTGACTTTGCTTATTTCTTCCCCTGTTGACGCCCTTCTCGAAAACAATTCCTCCTAAGATACTGTTTTCTACAGTTAAAGTGTTGGTTTGTTTTTTGTACCTTTCACTATAGTAGTTCAGTGGAGTTGAAAATAATCTACGATCTATGCAGCACTCTGCCACGAGGTTTATAATGTGCATCCATTATTGCGGCAAGTCGAAGGAATCATCGCTTTGGTAGCTGGCCGTGAGCACGCATTACCTCAGATTGAAAGCAGGCCGTAATACACCGTAGTATCCTGAACCAATAACTGACGACAAGGAATAATCGAAGTTCGGTAAATTTCGCTGATCACATTAAGGCGTTTACGCTGTGTCTTGATACTTAAAGAGTGAAATTAACCCCACTTATCGTGCCAATCAGTTTCACAGCTAATTTTCGCTGAATAGTCGACGTTATCGGACGCTCTCGAGCATCCAGCATACCACAGCTACTTCTCCTCTATAGTAGGACCACGGTGTGGATTCATATCATTAGATCTTCGAGTGCTTAGTTTGTCGTGGAAGATCAAAAAGAACGTCATAGGAGACATTTGCACTGTGACTTGTGAGGACGTATGAGGACAGGATATATAACCAATGTCTTTCTGGTTTGTGTCGATAGACGTCGACTGAGGCATTTAGTCTGACGTTCCACAAGCGAACATCACCTGGGATCCAGTTCAGCCACTTTTTTCAGTACTAGCTGTGCTCCAGCGTATTTGTGAGATCCGATTTCTTGGCCACCAAGGACCCTGAGAAAGACTGATCCGTAGTCTTTGACTTGCGTAGTCAACGATAATTAGAAATGGCTGGTGCACGGTTTACGACTCGAAAACACGTAGTACGGAACTCAACGTTATCCAATATTCAAAAAGAACACAGGAGATCCTAACCTTCACTGGAGAGTATATTCACTTCCAGGCTGAATTTAATACAGCAGACTAGCCTCTGCTTTTATGCAGTCTTATATTGGCCTTGAATAACCTCACCTAACATGAGGCGCTAAAATTGAAACCGTCCAATCAGAAGATGAAGCATGCGCCAAAATTGAGATTCCACACGTTGTGATGTGGGAAGATAATGTTTAAAATCGTAAGGCGTTTTTCGACCAAATTTCAAGAAATAAATCTTTTGGAGCAATAAACCCCTCCAGGTAGGGCGAATTCGAATAAATAGCAACGCTAAAATGGTAAGAGCAAATTTCATAGGCAACCACCTCAGATTTAAAGTATTCGCTAGATGTCTGCTGACCAGTTTTTAGGAGCATGTAGACCTTAAGTATTACAATGTCCACAGTTGCCTTTTCTTGACATGCTGTAAGTTCAGAGACAGTAGTATGATAATGGAACGGCTTATTAGATCAACACTAAACTGTTACCATCCTGCCTTTTGCCTTGGAAGAGAGCTGATTTTGGGGAACGCGCCCGGAGCCTCTGCTTCAACAGTTTGACCTGCGAGGTAACAGGATAGTGCATTTTCGTTGATGAAGAGACGGTACCTCAGCCCTGGGGCTCAGTGAACAATACACTGGTATTTTTCTGATCGCTGCTGCACGAAATCGATGTTTTAAAAGTTACTTCACGCTTTCGACAAGTGGTACTAGATTTTCAGCCATAATTAATAATATGCTGGTGGTCACGATTTATCTTTGAACGGTAATAATGCTCCTTGCTCTAAGATGCCCTTTTGACGCCCCTCATGTTCGTATGGAAGACAGCAGTACTGCAACCGTAAGTGTAGTTCTGCTGTATACACATAGGATCGTGTTTCACTATCTAACCACTACTAGTGAGCCCAAAGTACGCCAAACAACCTTATGAGTGTAGCTGCTGCTTCTCTGTTTGCTCCCCTTTGGCTACCTGACATGGTTGTACGAGAAAGTGGTAAAACTCCTGTCAGCATGGCCCTCCGGATCAACGCACCACGCAAGCCTGACCAACACGCCAAGGCAGAAAAAGGGGCCATTCAATACATCGTAGCCGTGGTTACCAGTAATTCACTGCAGACCATCGTATATGCATTGGTACGTATTTCCAAACACACCGGACTCGCACGCCCCTTGACATAGGGCAATGCACCCTTGTAACTGTGGACCTAAAAGGGGCCTCACCAGTAATAACTGTCTCCTTTGCTCCGATGTTGGTGGACTGTATGTGTTAGGGCCAGCGTAAACCTGACCCGTAGAATTCGATTCTGCTGTCAAAAATCGGATAACGTAAGCCGTTACTGAGATATGCTTCGGCGTGGGGTTCAAATATTTCTTCGCGCGCTCACGCCACAGCAAGGTTAACGATTTTCTATAGATACAGACCAGTTTCTCATGTAAATTTGCAAAGCGTCTGTTGGCTAAATACATCGCTATCCGGAGTCTGCTTTGTCCGTGTTCTCATTGGCTCTTGTCGATCGCGGTTTGGGGTGATCAATCGGGAAGGGGCTTTATTCGTTATTATTCGTTCACCGTTGTTCGTAGCAGTTATTCGCGTTCGTGTTCAGTAAGATTAAGTTGTAGCAACTGGCGACGGAGATGGGATCTTCCTCTATTTTGCAGTAAGAATCCACGATGTCAATAACCGCAGAAGCGCTGACGGTCATTTTGCAACAACAGCAGGCTCAATTCGAGAAGGCGCAACTGAAACTGATCGAGACGTTGACGCAAAAGCTGACTACGCAGGGTCCGGCTTGCGGCACCAATTCACAATCGCGGCCGCTGATCGAGTCCATCGGAAACTCGATCTCAGAGTTCCATTTTGATCAATCCTCTGGTGTCCATTTCGATATCTGGTATCAAAAACATGAAGACGTATTTGAGGTGGAGCTGGCCACTGCCGATGATGCCCAACGTGTCCGACTTCTCTTACGCTAACTTGGTCCCCTGGAGTTCGAACGCTATACGACCTTCATTTTGCCAAAGAATGCTCGCGATGTCTCCTTCAATGATACAGTCGAGTGTCTCAGCCAAATCTTCGGTGAACAATCATCACTGTTCAACATCCGGTATCAGTGTTTCCAGCTGACCAATAGCCATTCCGAAGATTTTGTCACCTATGCCGGAAACGTCAATCGAAAGTGCGAGCGCTTCAAGCTCTGCTCCATGACCGATGATCAATTCAAAACACTAATTTTTGTATGCGGTCTCCAGTCACCGGCAGATGCTGACATCCGCACTCGTATCCTGAACAAGATGGAACACGACCCGGAGATGACGTTACAGACGATCACCACCAAATGCCAGAGGTTGGTCAACATGATGATCCAGCAGTCAGCGAAACCTCCAACATCTTTGACCATTCAATCAATACACGCTGGTCATCCTCACCCTTGTGGATCGCGGCCACTCAACCATGAACGACCTTCAAAGCCTTCGACTCCCTGTTGGCAGTGCGGGGATTGGCATTATGTGCGCTTGTGTCCATTTCATAAACACAAGTGCCAGAAATGCAATCATCGAGGCTACAAGGAAGACCATTGCCGAGCTGATAAGCAATTGATCTCACGGCCAAGATCGAAGTCCAGCGGTCGACGATTCCAGAAGTCGGCCCGACAATCAAACTCCATCTTCGCCACTTTGTTGGTCGATTATGCTTCCAGGCGGAAGTATATTACGCTGACACTCAACGGTACCGCAGTTCGGCTACAAGTTGACACCGCCTCCGACATCACTATCATATCAAGGAGGACATAGAACACGATGGGTCGACCTGTCGTGCGTCCGACTACACACAGTGCCCGAAATGCTTCAGGTGGCGCTTTGAGGTTGTCTGGTGAGCTAGCCTGTGAAATCTCATTCGGGAACTTCCACTTCAAAGGCAGCTGCTACCTCACGGAGCAACCGGAGTTGGACCTGTTGGGGCTGGACTGGATTGATGTGATGAACTTGTTGGAGACGCCCATCAACCGCTGGGAAACGGTGGCTCAATCAGTTTCAGTCCAGTGATATCACTTCACACTACCAGTCCTCCCGGTACCATCGATCACTTGTATCGAAAGCACACTGCAGTCTTCCAGGAAAGCTTAGGACGTTGCACCAAAACGAATGCCGTCTTGCACCTCCTTCCAAGCTCAAGACCCGTTCTTCGACCGAAACGTCCAGTGCCGTATGCAGCCCTACCTCTCGTGGACAAGGAACTCGATCGCCTACAGGAAGCTGGTGTCCTGAAACCAGTCAACTATTCCCCTTGGGCCGCACCGATCGTCGTCGTAAAGAAGCCCAATGGAGTGGTGAGAATTTGCGCTGATTTCTCCACAGGCCCAAATGCTCCTTTGGATATGCACCAGTATCCTCTCCCGCTGCCCGATTATCTATCCGCGACAAGCTCTTGGCGAAGTTGAACCTGACGGATGCCTACCTACAAGTGGAAGTGGCAGAAGCTTCCAAGGAGCTGCTCACCATCAACACCCATCGCGGTCTGCTACAGTATCAGCGTCTCCCATTTGGCGTGAAGATTGCGCCAGCAGTCTTTCAACAGATTATGGATACCATGCTGACTGATATTCCAGGAGCAGCCGCCTATCTGGACGACATCGTTGTGACCGGGGCGGATGAAGCAGAATTGACAGAACGCTTGGACCTGGTTCTTGGACACAAAGCCGAATACGGGTTACGTATTCGCCAGGAAAAGTGCAATTTCCTTATGCACTCAATCAAATACCTTGACTTCATCATCGATCGTCACGGCCGCCGCCCAGATCCCAACAACATTCAGGCTGTTATCGAAATGCCACCACCGTCGGACGTACCTACCCTACGTTCATTCTTGGGTCTCGTAAGTCACTACAGCGCGTTCATGCCCGCCATGCATCGCGTCCGAGCACCCTTGAACAGACTGTTGACGAAGAATGTCTCCAGGAACTGGTCAACCGAATGTCAGAACTCATTTGAGGAAGGAAAGAAATGCTCAACTCCAACAACCTGCTGACGCATTTTGATCCCACTCTCCAAATCGTGGTCGCATCGGACGCCTCAAGCTATGGAGTGGGAGCGGTCCTCTCACACCTCTACCCTGATGGATCTCAAAAAGCAGTCGCTCATGCTGCCCGCTCCTTGTCATCATCAGAAAAAAACTACGGACAGATCGAGAAAGAAGCGCCCACAATTGTTTTCGCAGTGAAGCGTTTTCACAAGATGCCCTTTGGCCGGCACTTTATCCTGCTGACGGACCACAAGCCGCTGCCCGCTGTCTTTGGATCAAAGGAAGGTATACCGATCTACACGGCCAACCGCCTTCAGAGATGGACAATGACTCTGCTGAACTACGATTTCGACATACGGTACACCTCAACAACGAGCATTGGACAGGCAGATGCTCTCTCTCGCCTGATTGGCTCACAAACGCCCGATCCAGAAGAGGCCCTGATTGCGGCAGTATCCTTCGAGGCGGAGGTCAATCAAGTGTTCTCCGAAGCCATCCCAGTCACGGCCGAGCTGGTTGCTGAAGCAACTCTACGAGACCAGACATTGCAGTCTGTGATATCTTACAATCAGAACCGCTGGCCGGATAGTGGACTAACGGGTGACCTGGCGCAGTTTTTCCGCAGACGTTCCACTATTTCAACTCTCAATGGCTGTGTGCTGTTTGGAGAACGTGTCGTCATCCCGCCAAATTCATGTCGGCCACCCTGGCTCGCAGTTACGTCTACTGGCCCGGAATGGATGAACAGCTGGAGCAACTTGTCAGATCCTGCCATGGCTGTGCTTATACATCTAAAGCACCCCCAAAAGCCCCACTGGAATCTTGGCCAATTTCTACGGCTCCGTGGTCGCGGGTACACTTGGATTTTGCTGGGCCTCTGCACGGTCAAAACTTCCTGATTGCCGTCGACGCTTATTCCAAGTGGCCAGAAGTTGTCCTAATGCCAAGCACCACCACAGGATCAAGCGTCCTACAACTCCGAAAAATGTTCAGCCGTTTCGGATGCCCAACAACTCTGTTCAGTGACAACGGAACACAATTCACTTCCCCCGTATTTGCTGACTTCTGCCATCAGGACACTATTAATCATATCCGATCGCCACCCTACCATCCCCAGTCCAACGGCCAGGCGGAGCGCTTCGTGGACACGTTCAAACGTGACCTTCAGAAAGCTCAATGGGAGGGAACGACAGTGGGCGACTCCAAATCCACAAACACCCGACGGAGGATCGCCGGCAGAGGCTCTTATTGGACGCAAAATCCGATTACCGCTAGACTCCATCCGTCCAACGGTCGCCGTTCCAAGTTCCAAGAATACAGCAATGAAAAAGAGGTTCAACCAACGACACGGCGTAAAACACCGATACTTCAACAGTGACCAGAACGTCCTGGCCCGGTTCTGCTAAATGGTCCGTGGGCCGAATTCGCAGAAGAATGGGCAACGTCATTTATGAACTCCAAGTCGGAACGGATGTTTGGATGCGCCATGCCAACCAGCTACAACCCACCAGTATTACTGAACCCTCACAAGGCGTGTACGATGTTTCGTTGGAGGTCCTGATGGAAACGTTTGGTCTTCCCCAATCACAGCCCGCAACAACGATTCCCACCATGCAAAGCCCGCCACATGAACTGCAGGTGAAACCCCGACTTCCATTGTACGATCAACATCCTCAAAGGGGAGGTGTTAGGGCCAGGGTAAACCTGACCCGTAGAATTCGATTCTGCTGTCAAAAATCGGATAACGTAAGCCGTTACTGAGATATGCTTCGGCGTGGGATTCAAATATTTCTTCGCGCGCTCACGCCACAGCAAGGTTAACGATTTTCTATAGATACAGACCAGTTTCTCATGTAAATTTGCAAAGCGTCTGTTGGCTAAATACATCGCTATCCGGAGTCTGCTTTGTCCATGTTCTCATTGGCTCTTGTCGATCGCGGTTTGGGGTGATCAATCGGGAAGGGGCTTTATTCGTTATTATTCGTTCACCGTTGTTCGTAGCAGTTATTCGCGTTCGTGGTCAGTAGGATTAAGTTATAACAGTATGTATGTGGGCGCTCCCACCTAGCGATATCGGTGTTCACGCTTGTTCCAATCTGACCGAGGGTATCTACTGAATTTATTCGACAGAGAGACTAACGATTTTATTACTCATCAGTATCGAGTTCATCGTTAATCGGCTACTTTTCCAGGCAAACTTGCCGTCGAACCCCGATGTTGCCCTCACCGTCGGCTCATGTTATGTAAGCTTGCTGGTGAGTGTTGCGGTAGTTATAAGCGATGTTACACGGTTGCAACAGCATCTGTCAACAGGATAGTTGTTGATTCAGATCCCGTTCACTTCAGGTAACTTCGTCTAATTTTAAGTTACTTAATGACGCCAAACTCAGATGTGGACCTCGTAACCACTCAAAAGCAAATTTGTGTAAATTTTGTCTGTGCATATTTGTGAAGAGAATGATATTTACATCATTCTATTCTTAATTTCTACTCACTCCTCTGTCCATCCAACGCTGTGCTGACCGGCCTGAATGCACAAGTAGAAATTTCAGCTGTCAGCTTTCTTTTTTCTCCAAAGTTACGGTTTGGTAATTTGGCTGCTGATGACACCCACCATTAGAGCGATGTACGTAACTCATCCATGTATTCGATTTACCGCTTATCCAGCCGCTTGTGGTTTTTTATCGAATGTGGCGTATGTCTCTCAACTCTATTATTCTAGCTGTCTCGATCCACTCTTTCAAATTACGGTTACATGAGCTGTGTTTTCAGCATACCTTGAGGTGCGTTAAGTTTTGTAACTCCCTTGGATTTCGATGGAGTGTCTTTCTGACATCATCTTAATAGCTTCTGTTTTTGTTAAAGTGTACCCTACTGGTTAAAGAATTCTGCTGAACTTTGTGTTGTCAAACTTAACTGATCACTTTTGCCATACTTTTCAGATCATCGAAGGTGCCGGTCATCAGGTGTATGCACAGGCTGCGGACGATTTCAATGCCTATGTGAATGGCATTGCCGATCGCACGGATTCTGGAGATCATTTTCTTCCTTCCGGTTGCAACCCTTCATCCGGACCTATGGAGGTGGCATTGGAAATAAATCGCCCTCCCCGAAAAATTTACTCGACTTCAATGAAACCGTCCAGATTGCAAACAATTTTTTTCCACACTGATCCCGGGGAACCCAATTCATCTCAATCAAGTCAACCTTCCGGTACGAGCTCTCATGACGAGACCAGTGATGAAGCGTCTCTCTGGAGCTAGCTGGTCTCTTCTAAGTGTGTACACTTGTTGACTCATCCGTACACTTATCCAGCATGTTTTTTCTCTAATCCTTCCTCTGCGACGTTCGTTTGCTTTTTACTGTTACAAAGAGTCCTGGAATTTGATCACTATAGTGTTTTATTTTTTCCTAATTTTTCAAGTTGTTTGTACCTATATAGTACCGTCACGTGTTCAGTTGTGATTTTATCTTCCTTTGCGTTCCTCCCAGATGCCAGCAGTGGATTTTGGTCTTCCGATCGTTTTCTAATCGTGTATTAAGTTATTTCAAGTTCAGTTTGCTTTAAAATAAAACAATGAGGCGTGTCTTATGTATCCTTCTCAGTTAATGAACGTATGTTGTGTACGTTGTCGTTTCTTTGGATCGTGTGTTGTCCAGTTGCAATCGGTCGTGACGTACGAGTGTTCGTACCCGAAAACGTTGGCAAGTGAGCTCGTTGGATAGTAGTTTGCGCATTAGTTCCCACGGTTTTCATAAAGCAACCTGAACTCGCTTGGTATCGTAAAATCGGCTCGTGTGATAACGAACAAGTATGACTGCATCTTGATTAAAATCCTCTGAGATTTTTGCGACTTACTGAGCCGAGTGTGAGATCTCTGTGAAATGCCTTGTGTTATGAAGTTACCCTAGTCATTTCAGTCTTTTATGTCGCACCCACGATTAGTGAATGCTGAGTGTACTAAAAGTTTTCTCGCATTAAGAGGGCTACTAATTCGCATCTGGTTCCTGTAGTTCCTTTTTTCGAACTTGAAGCAAACGCGAACGTGTATTGAAAATGTGAAAACTCCAAACTTATTCATTTTACGAAATGAAACGCGTAACAAACACGCCTGTTGTTGATGTTTCTTCGTCATACAAAATACACTTCAGTATGGGATAAACAAGGGCTAAGCTGGCAGTGAAGTAACCCGTATTTCTTGGATCTGTAGTGTCTGGGTCACAGTTTACAAGCTTGGTTTGTTGTGGGGGACGGTATAAGTTGTCCACTGATAATGCACAGTTTTTAAGCTTCGTTGCTGTTTCTAGCAGAGTTAAGGCACAGCGGGAATAGCCACTCACTGGTGAGAACCCAGTGCTGTCGTCCTAAGAGTGGGATGAACACTTGAGTGTATTGTACTACTCGCTTACATAATACTTAGCTGCTCACCAGAAGCATTCGAATTAAGAAGCTCAAAATTGAAAGACACGCTATGTGCTGTGCAGCTCTGGTATTAAGAACAAGATCCGCGGCTAAGCATGACGACAGAGATTGCATGGAGCACATCTTTCAACGGCAACTTTTTTTTACCGAGTTAAAGGAATAATACAGATTTTATTGGGCAATCCAAACTGACCCCACGTTCCCTGACGTGCTGCGGCTCCTGGTCGCACTGTTGTCCAAGGACATTTGCAGGAGCATTTGACAACTATGGATACTCTCAGGCTTCACCTGAAAGATGGTCTGTTTGTCCTGTGGCTTAATATTGAAGCGTAACAAGGCTCCTGCACCAGGTCTCCTCTTTGCCTTTGTTCCAAGGATGGTGAGGAGAGGTTGGTTTTAGGACTGACAAAACACCTTCACACGGTTTGGAGGGCTGAAGTCGTACCTCCTGATTGGGGCTTATCAACAGTAATTCTCGTTTTCGAAAGTGGGGCCTGAAGTCTGTGTGACTGCCACAGAGTGTCTTCTGTCTAAATTAGCCACCGGTCTCATTTCACGTTGGCACACTAGGCCCAAAGAAAGTTAGATACGTAAAGATTAGACTAGGCTTCGGTCCGGTAGCACCATCTCGTCGGTCTGTAATATTGCTGATGAGATATCAGCGAGGCTAGAAAGGGCACGAGTTGCTTTTGTCATCCTGTGTCATTTGTGGCGTCGGAAAGACGTCTAGTTGTTGCTGAAATTAAGGGTGCATGATGTACGCGTGCGTTCTGTTTCGCTCTGTTTTGGAAACATGACCTGTCCATATTGAAGATGTTGACGGAATTGCTGTTTGTTCACCGTTGTCTCCGCCAATTAGCCGACACCAAGTGGACTGGCCGGTCAGTCGCCGGCGCGTATTTCAGAACGTTCGAGGTGCGCTATCAGTTGGTCAACTAATCATGTTGCGATGGGGGTTCACATACTCCGCATGCCACTACGCATCTACCGTGTCGGGTACTATATACTGAAACCACCGACAATCTAGTAATAATACTGCGTGGTGTTGAAGCAACGCTGACTGTTCCACTGAGTAAGGTAGATAGTTATCGCCTATCTGGCTGTGGTGCTTGTGGTTTTCCAGGTCGCTGATTCGTAACTCTATTCGAGGTGACTGTGCCACAGCCAGTGACGTCTATGGTTTCGTACTACTCCTGGTTCTTCCACTCTAATCGTTTTTATTAATGTTGACCTTTACCGTTAGCATTTTCTTTCACGATATTCAACGTAACTGTTGACGTTGGTGGCGGCCCTAGCTACATTTTCTGGCCAGTCTCATGGCTGATGATGATGCTGATTACGATGACGGTAGTGTTTGCCTTAGATTACGTATGTCTTTTGTTCACTTATGCAACCCTGTCCGTTTTTGTATCCTTCGAGAATACGTATTCGTCTTTGGTTAGTTTCGCTTCCGTTGGTTCGTAATCCGACTTAACCTACAAGCGTTTACCGGTTTCTGTTATCATTTGAAACAGGAAATCAAACAGTTTAGTAATCTCCAATTTGTTTTCAGTGTTTTCTAGTTCGTAGTGTTGTTTGTATAAACTAGGTTGCCTTTATGCCCTCTATGGCTCATGTTTGCTTCGCACACCCCGAATTTTGTGACACCGATCTGTCTTCCATATGGAACATTTCCGTGCATGATTTTATCGGCGTAGTTCAATACTCTTAAACTGCTCTTTCCTACCACTTCGCTTTCCATTTCTCTACTTATGATTCGTTTGCAGGCTTTGATTGACGTTGTTTTGGGTGAAGCTCTTCATCCTCGTTTGTTTGGTATTCGACAACCTAAAGCATACTGACATGTTTATCGTTGGTTAACAAGTGCAGAATGCGTAGGCGACTACTGGGTTGTTTACGTCATCAAGCTGTTCAGCGCACTCGGAATTTTCAGTCTCGTGATACACAGCTGATCATTCTCGTGTTATCCGTTTTTTGTTCGTTATCAATCCGCACTATGAATATGTCTTTCGCTCCCTTTCGCTACACTCTGCTTCACGACATACCAGCTGTTGCAGTTCAGCGACTCCTGCACTTTCACGCCTCTGTGTCAGTCACAAATTCGATATCGTAAGTTCTCAACTTGATCGGAACCTGTTTTCGTCTTTTTTCGAATACTGCACTGTAAAGGCGAGAATTGTAGTTCGTGCACTTTTTTAGAAACGAAAAACGTCCGTCTCATGAGATGAATTATGCTGGTTCACTTAGTTGAAGATGGTATCATGTTAATTTCTGTACGGAAAATCGTGTATCATGTCCTACGACAGCATGGTTAGGATTTTTTCATTTCCAGTTGTCACAAGTATTACATTTGCAAACCGACAATTGTTATCAATCAGATGAAGTCCCAAGTGGATGGATGTGTGCGCTGACAAGTGATAGACTGACCTTGCCTAGATTTACACGCTCGTCTACGGATTCGTGTGTTTAGTATTCCCTGTGGCTGTTTTGATACCTAGCATTTAGTGTTTATAAATATGGAAAAATTTCTATTGTGACATTTGGTCTGATCTAGCCGGCACGTTGTACTGAAGAATTTTTTAAACTGAACACTTGATTCACTTATAGGCTCGAGCACAAATCACAGTGCGATGATTCTACCAGATGGCCGATTCATTCCCCTGCCGTCATTTTCCCGACTAATCAACGTCTGCACAAGTACATCATAAGATATCTTAAAATGCGTTGGCCCATGGGATTGGTGGTATTGTTTGCTCGTCCATACTTTACAATCGTAACCCGCAAACCCCTGAATTCTGTTCAGATGACAGTGGTGTTACAAATTTGTCATGTCAATAGTGTGTGTAGTGTGCGGACATGTCAACGAAGAAACTGACGCCGCTCTACTGACAGTCAGTCATGCTAAATAGTGTTCACGCCCGTTGGTTTTTTTCACGTGTAGTGGGCGTCCGACAATAGACAACTTCATAGGCCAACCTTCTTCTACGGTTTACAACGGTATGACAATTGTAATTCAGTTGACGTTATACCGCATGTTCTCCTCAACCGTGTGGAATCAAAGAATGTGCTTGGATAATTTGGTTACTATGTCGTTCCAACCAAGGCTGCCTGACGGTCTGATCCGGTTTCTATGTGATTGCCGTTTGGTTTTTGTGAGGTCGGCTTTTAAGTCGGACAAATCCGATAATCATAGTGCTCCTGTTGTTCATTCTCCGTTTGCCTGTTCCTTTTTGCGTTTGTTCCTTCCTTCTTTGGTCAGATCAAGTTACCTTGTGGCTACGATTTAAACAACCTCAGTTTAGAAGTGCGCTACTGATTTGTTCGCAGTTAGTTAACAATTAGTAAGTTTTTTAAGTTAGATATCAGCCTCGACGTACGCAATAATGTTTCCTGTAGAGTTTCGATTTTTTTCGTACTCTTATCTGGTTTTACCGTTATTGGAACTTTTGTTACTTTCATTATGTTATTACTGTTTGTACACTTCCTGTTGGGTTGGTATCTGAAGTGTTTATTGTTTTCATATTACACGATCCCCTGTCTGGTGACACTAATTTCTCTACTCAGTGACTGTTTCTGACTTCGATTCAGTATTCACAGAGCTAACCCCCATTTGGAAGTGTTATCAAACGTCTAAGAAGGAAATGAATGATATGTCACAGATGGAACAGTAGACCGGATCACCGCTTTGGCTGAGTCTATCTTTAGTCCCACTGCCATGCTGACATCGTTGTGTGCTGATCGCTTGATTCCGTTCACGTCCAGGTGCCACTATCGAATTGTAGTCACATTCCGCATCACTTACTTGGCCGCTCACCTACTCGGTTGCTGATGATCCAGTATGTGTTTCCTTGACTGATCGTGGATAATTACTGGATCAAAATTTGCTGAGAAACTGTTGAACTATTCGCATGGAGACTGTCTAAATAGTGAATGTGAAAGAAATCGAACGCTGTCGCAGTTTCCAGAAACTGAAAACCGTCATAGTTTTTGCACCATCAGTTCGGAGGTATATGGAATCGTTATTGTAGTCCATGGGCTTATGCACCCTGTGTTTTGCCCTCTAATGGCTCACAATGCTCTTCGCATTCACTGCCTCAGTCGTTTCTTCTCTCACTGCGGAAGTGGATCAAAGTGATATCTTAGTCTTGACCACCAGTCAGTTGAAGGTGGAAAAATGCTGACAACCAAAATTTTACTTAACTATCTTGTGAGCGGTGCAGACTGTGATCAGTTATTCAGTTATACCATCACTCGGTATATCCCTCTAACTGTGAATATTCGGTTGCAGTCAGTCTCTACTCAAGCTGCTACTTCTGGGCTGCTGTGTGGTAAGATCACCCAGACTGGGTGTTACCGTTTGGTGTTTCATCTTCAAACACTTTTTTCCGGCGTTTGTACGATTTTGTTGGTTCTATGTGTACAGTGAAATCTACGTATTATTCCTACAAGTTGAAGATTTTCATCACTAATTTTTTTGTACGACTACTGAATTCTTCGTTCCATTAGACAGTTGTTTTGGTTCTTCTGGCCATACATAATGTTTTTTATTGCTAATCTTGTTTAAAACAATACCATTCCAATGTCCCACGCCAGTAAGTGAATTTCCGCCGGTTTTCGCAATAATTCCGGTGTCCCCTGACGGCTTTACGCTGTCAGTAAACATAATGCTGTCCATCTATGTTGGCAATTATTTCGAAGTTCAGAGGACCCAAGATTTGGGACCTGTAAGCAATCGCTTTGTTTGCATCATTCAATGGAGCCTATCTCTTCTCGATTGCTTTAAGAAACTCAGCTTCGATCAGACGTTCCCTCAAGAAAGCGGATTACAAACGTGACTCATGTTAATGCATGGAATGTTAGTTTGAACAGCTGTCAATCTAGATAAATTGGCGATTACAGGGCTGTGTCGTCATCAGTTCTGTTTTTGAGATGGATATCTTCTTTGCGCTGCTGCACTTCACCAGTCCCAGTCAGTTTTCTCTCTTTTCCCTGGTTATCACATTTCATGTGCTGCTATCTGTCTGTGACCTACCAGTCTTCCGCCATAGACCTAAAGGGAGGTGTCAAGGTACTGTGCAATCAGTTGGTCCTAGTGACCACCAGTGAAGTGGTGAATAACTCCTTTTACCTTTGCGTTGCATTTTTCCCTCGCATTACGCACGCTGTGCAGTCGAACACACAACTAATTGATCCCAATACATCTCTCACACCTTTTTTGGATCGTGGTGGGTGCTTGTTGGTTTTCAGACCAACCAAAGAAGGCTGACCTATTTCGTTCTGTTAGGAAAAGATGTATAACAGCTGACGAAGATAACTGACATGTCACCCTGCAACTCCGTCAGTGACCCTCCTGCTTGGTAAACTGTTTTTACTGCCATAATACTACTCATTCATAGGTTGTGGGTTCGAATTTCCTCTCTCGCGTCATTTCATTCATACCGATCATCATCCTACGTAGGAGGTACTGTAGCCTGTGCCTCCGCAACAGTGACAACCGAAATGACATTTGTTTTCAGAGAAAATGAGACTTAGGTAAAAGTAAGGTTGGCGAAAGCACTGGGAATGTTATCAATGCAGGCATGTCATCGAGGATGGCAGATTACCACCTCACATAACTTCTTACTAGCAAATTTGATGATCATGTAGACCCCAACCGGCCAGGTTCAACGATATAACCAT
Source organism: Paragonimus westermani (assembly GCA_008508345.1). Classification (NCBI taxonomy): domain Eukaryota; kingdom Metazoa; phylum Platyhelminthes; class Trematoda; order Plagiorchiida; family Troglotrematidae; genus Paragonimus; species Paragonimus westermani. Next base: position 75,039 of record QNGE01001850.1, read on the forward strand.
GGCCTTCGTATTTTGTGACCGACTGGTTGCGTCACCACCCCGCGGTTTTACTCACTTGTTGGTGGTCTCAGTGCCTGGTGCGGTCACTTCTGAGCTGGTCTGCAAAGTGCGTGACCCAATCATTCCATACTGTTCAATATGATTGGTTGACCACTTAATCGTTCATCGTTAGCCTTTTGAACCACGTGCTACGGAACGTTCGCGTTGTTCACACGATCATTCCACTCGACATGAGCTAGTTGGTGGAGATCACGGTAATCAAACATAGCAAGCCTGTTGAGACGTGGTGTGCCAGTGGTGATGCTTAAAAATGTCTAAACATCTGTCCACTACTACCCTGGTTGTCACCACGATCAGGTGCTTGCAGATTCATGTTTCTCTTATATTGGTGGCATGCCACGCTTGCTGTTCGGCTGGAATATGTGTTCAAATGATCTTTCGAAATCTTCAGGGATACATGCTTCCTTTCTCTTCTGTTGAAGACTGCTTCCATTTGATGAGTTTTTCAGCTAGTCCAAATCAACTTTGATTTTCAGCTCTATTTTACTGACCTTTTCTTCTTCCTTCAGATGAGCAGGTCACTTGCCACACCGACGTTTATTGTACTAACGGTTTTGTCAGCGGTCTGAATATATTTATTTCAGTTCAACCTAGGCTGAAGAAATTTCATGAATACTGGTGTAGATTGAGTCCAATGATATTACTGTCTCGCTGATGCTTCCTTTGACGAACCGTTCGACTGAGAATTGTGTGTGCATGGTAACTATTATATTTTCCGTGTATAATCTTATTTTCCACATTTACAGGCCATTTTCCATTAGTCATGGTTTAACTGAGTCGGCGACTTTTGTTCTAAGTTTTGCTCTCGATCACAGTGGTGAGACGTGACGTGGGGTAAAAGTTAGAAACGCCGTCATTGAACGTTGTTCCCGGAAAATATTTTTGTATGGAACCGTTAAAAGAACCGGCATCTGTGCTGTGAATTCAGTGTACCAATCTTATCCACCCGCATTTGTATACATACCGTGCGTAATATCATGCTTTATGATTTTGTAGTCGCTGGTATGTGTACATCAGGTCCACACATCATCCAGCGGATCTCTTTGTGTGCCTTTGTATTGCAGCCGTGCCTTTGAGTGCTAACCACTCGTTCTCCTTACCTGCAAGCGCCTCAACTACAACTGTCTAGTCCTTCTGGCACTCCGTCCAGTTCTATGTCAATCAATTATCCACCCAATACCTCAGATTCCAAGGAGACTGGATCCTCAGTCACTGTACCCAAACGACTCTTATCAGCTACGTCTGTATCGCTTAAACGGCCCGCATCTGCAATGACTCATCCACACCACCCCCCTTCTGACGCAAACGGTAACAGTCAGAAGTGTGTCAATAGACTGCCCGCTTGTCTCAAAAAGTTGGTCCGTTCAATCGTGCGCACATTCTATTCAAGAGAACATTCTATAATAGTCGATTTACTGGTAAGGTTAAATTGGCTTGTCTGGACGTGTATATTTTTGACGGTTCGAAACGATGCACTAGTTCGTTCTGTAATCGGTTACTTTTGCCGGAACTATTTAGTCATTTCATGGCGGTGCGATGACAGTTAAATCCGTCAGACATTAAGGACTGTCAGTTTTTGAGTGCAGTGCTTTGCATGCTCAGTTTTGTTCTACTGTGATCAGTTTAAACGAAATTTTCGTTTATTTTTTACTTGGCGGTTAGGCTTGATAAACGCTTATTGTTTTTGTCAGCTTGCTCAACGACATGGAACTTCGAGGCTGGTAGTGTTTGTTGCTTCAGTCCTTGCGGATTTCTACTGTAAAAGATTTTCCATCTGGAACTAACACCTCCGTTTTGGATACATCAAGACATTCACTTGCGTGCTCTGTGTCCGGTTAGTTTACTGCTTATTTCATTGAAATCTCCAAACGTGACTCTGATCTTACATTCCAAACAATATGCATCCTTAAACGACATATTCGATATTCCAATCCAGGAGGTCATCAGTTTCCAGCTGAATGGAGTTCATTTTTCAGCAAACGAAGAGTATCTCATTAAGCAACTTAGGCACACTTTTGGAAATGTTTTTTCAGCCACCTTTACCTCTCTGATTGTCACTTAACTCAGGTTCGAAACACAATAATGAAAGAAGAGGATTTATGTGAACGTCTACGGTTTGAAAAAAAGCAGTTACGACAATATTTGCACACGTTGAAGACCGATCAGTTTATCAAATCCAAATTACAGCTGGAAACAGACGCGGATGGGAAGACCACAAAAATCACGCACTATTTTATCGAATATCAGGTGGGTGTTTGCTTAACGAGATGACGTGATATTCCCTGAACTATGGCTTCTGACCTCCTGTATGAATTACTGTAGTATACTGCTCTCAGACAATTAAAACGATGATCTCAGTGTTCTTAATGGCAATGCCAGATTACTGACAGGAGACTTGCTTTCAGGCTTCGGTCAGCCACTGGATAAGCGGTTACGAACCGCCTGCGAATATGCTTGCTACTGGTTCATGCTGATTCATATTTGGCAGCCGATTTTCCTGTGAAGTTCACTCTGGTTCATTGATCACAAATAGCAACAGACTCACACAGGTTCTTAGGTAGCTTGCTCGAATGCTGTGTGCATCTTTTCTTTTCATCAGCAAGCATGCTTAACTCCTGCCTTTCGATTGAAACTTATCAACTACGGTTTTACGACGCTCGGAATGTACACCATCACCCATTCGCCGCATGTGTAGGTAGAAACAAACACTCAAAAGACCGTGCCCAAAAATAGATACACTCGCTTAGTAAGGTTTCACTGTGTTAGCATTATTGATTTGGGTGATTTTCTACACGTTCATTCCACATAATAAATAGTAGACGCATGCAAGTATTATTGCGCCTCTTGATACTTGATGATGGAAAGTGTAACTGGAATATCCCTTATATGTATACAATTTTTTTCGTGCAGTTACCCAGTTATAACTGTTACTTGTTTAAACTGATAATTTTGCTACCTACTTATCAGACGGTTTCTGCCAAACAACCTCTCATCCTTACTACGACAGCGTCGTTTACAAACTGTAGTCACCTTGGCGCTGAGCTCTTGAGCTTAACCATGGTCTTGATGCTCATGCTCCATTCTTCTCTCATTGATGATAATAATCCAAGGCCTTAAGTCTTTTTGGTGAGTTTCAAACGAAAGCTGCCCAGGGGGTCCATAATTACAGTGGTAGTATAAAAGTCTTCCGATGTCTTCAACCCACGCTTTGGTTTTTTCGTCAATGCATTGACGTAGTAAAGCTTAAACGTTCTCGAATTTCCTCTTTCGTGTCAAGTCTTGCCATGTTTGTCAAAGCATTTCACATAAGACAAGTGGGCTACCTTCACCACACGTTTTATTGGTATAACTGCGCGCGCATTTTTCTTGCAGATTATTCAAAATATCACTTGGTCATATTGAACATCTTTCACCAGAGAATGTCACATTCATTACCTGCTCGTCGGACCATAGAGCGTGACTTCTCTTACTCTTTTTTGTTTTGTCAGTGAGCACTGTTCGCTTGAGGAATGTATGTTTGTTAAAATCGTCATAAAATTCCGAAAGAATTTGACACCTTACGACTCGTTACTCAATGCTGTGTTGGCAAGCCGAGCTCGGTTCTCATCTTCCTGGGTGAAAATTTCTGGTTTTGCATAAATTAAACATCACCCACAATTGATCGCATTCGCATAGACCTTCCAGTCGGCTCTGTTCGGAAAGAAGTACTAGACTCGAGTTTTGCTCTTGTTAAGGCTTGTCAGTAAGTGGATGCCCTTGGCACGGCGGGGACTAAAATTTAGGCCACGCTATTTGTTCTTCTGTCAAGTTAGACATCTTTCTTTCTAGTTTCTCAGTCCTTGCTATCTTCCTCCAACATCTTTGCATAATTCAACACCTTCATCTCCGTACACTTACCTACAACATTCTGTAAGCACTTTGTGAATTTCGCTATCGCCCATCACAGTGAACTTCTGTCCGATGCTTTTGCGATGCAGCAAGGAGCATACCATTTTCCATCTCATTATTTGTTCGAGTCGTCTTATTGGCTAATCAGTTTATCCTGACGTGTACTGGTTGGCCATGCATATGAACGTGTAGAATTCTTTTATAATTTAACTGTATGATAAAGTTCGAAAGCACGACACAAAATTACGCCCATGTGTACTTAATACATGTATGTTTATCTTTACTGTGGAAGAGCTCCGCAAATCTCACCCTACATCCGTGTATCTAGTTTTGCAATAACCTATTCACGCGATGTGATTCGGAAGTTAACTACACATTTTTGTTTTAGTAAGTTGAAACAAGGATTATAAGGTGTAGATGTCTACGAATATCCGTGCATATATAAATGTATATACACGATTTATCCTGCTCAATTATTCGATCGGATTCGTAGGAGTGTCTTATCCGTGACTATTCTTTTCACGTCAGTCACTGGGGATTTTCAGTACAGAGGTGAGCAAATTCACCAGTCCAGGTAGAGCTGCTGGATAAACAAATGACTCACAGTGGTCCGTATTTTCTTTTTCTTTACTACCGAATATCGTACTGTCTTTTTATTGTGTTTATCTACTTCACTCCGGATTCTGTTGTATATTTTTCATCCTACTGGCGATCTCTTTTCATCTGTGTAGTTGTTTGTTAACGTGGTCAAATATCGCTTGGATCAAATGCAGCGTCGACTAGAAGCGGAACAACGTCAAAGCACCAGTCGCGCTAGCTTCAGATGTGCTTCCTGTCGAATTACCTATACTGATTTGGAGGTGGATCGACTAGTTAGTGTAGACAATCCGAGTCGACTGGAATGTGTTTACTGCCGTGCCGAAGTGACAGAGGAAGAGGACAATGTGTCGCGCACTGATGCGCGTGCTCTGATCGCAAAATTTCATCATCAGGTATTTCAGCGAACGCACAAATGGCTGATTATGCAGTTTGTTCATTCCCATCAGTTTATGCGTGCTATCTGATCGGAGCTGTTCGAAATGATTTCGGGCTTACGGTGCACCTTGTTGCTATACCTGAGTGTCAGGAGTGTGGTAATTTGGTGTCCGTATCACATAACGTTGTATTATCGACGTTTGTTTTCATCCCTTCACGATCCATACTTGGCTTACGCTTGACTTTGTGTATAGCAAATTCGAAGCTTGTTTTTATCACCGGATCATGCCTTATGTTTAACTTCTGCTTAGCCAGAATTTTCGCACATTATATACCAGACCACTAGACTGAAATTATGCCCATGTGCTTTGTATAAGGTGGATTTTAGTTTCAACTCATCACGTAGGATTGTCTCGATTATTTAAGTAGATTCGAAATCCTCGTTTGTTGTACAAAGGTACCGTGACAGATCCCAAGTACATAACTGCTTAAGTAGGCGAGTGTGTGATGGATCCATGATTCAAGGGATTATCATCGACGTTGTCATCTCGGGTGACGTACTTGTACTCGGTAGTGGTTTGGCTACCCAAAAGTTAACATGACCTTGATTTTTTGCGTAGGAACCGAGATACATAACCGTTCTTGACCGTCATTCACTCGTAACGACTGTTGGTGATAGAATGAAGCTTAAGAATTTTGTTTGTTATAAATGGAACACCACTAATATTTGTACCCGGTTTTCATGTTCAGATAGACCTCATTCAGCCCACTTTGAAAGAATCATCATTTGTGTTACTAATAAGTAGTGTGGCATATTTATGATTTTAGATGAGACCCAACTGTGAAAAGTCTGGGCTTCGGCCGAAGCCCTGGTCTCATTTAAAATCATCATTTGGTTACGTGACATCGTGGGGCTGTGGACTGGAAGTAAAGAAGAGTGCTTTGCTTTCTTCGGAACTGATCAAGCGGGTTGAAAATTATCTATTTGAGATTATGGCTCAATGCTCTGATATGGTGATTCTGTCATTTCTATTGTGAGGCTGATGGAGTAGTGGCTAGACCGCTCATTGCTTAATAATGGCGGCCAAACGAGCGAGTTGGGGACGAGGATAAGCACTGCTGAATAACTCTCATCTGTAAAGGAACTCTATCCTACTGCTTCTCTTCGGCTGTTTTTTACATTCGTCAACTTTTCTCGATCAGTAATGTTAACCAGTAAAAATAACTCTCTCTTCAAGAAGACACTAGCTTAATGTAAAAACTGCTCACATCCCTCTTAGCTGCCCTTGCGCAGTCTCATCTCCCTCATTTGCCTTACATTATGTGGGAACCTGAATACAACCAAAGTATGGACTGCGTTCTCGCGCTACTTCCGTACTCCAGAATAATTCGTGTTGGTCCTTTGGTTAGCTTGCCTATGCCCTCCGTTTCAAGTAACCCTGACAAAGGATGAATGTAGTGTGGCCTGAGTGGTTACTTTTAGGGGACACTCCTACCTGTTCGTCGTTCATCGGCCACATTTTGACTGTTATCGAATGCCAGCCGCATAATGCTGTAGATCACCGTCTTGTTGTAATCATTTGTGAAAGAGGCTTACGGGGGAGAAGCCCACTAAAAGCTGATTGGTAGACCTGCCAAACCAAGTATAAGGAGCATAAAATGACACAAGGTTATGCAACGTTGTCGGTCTTTAGGTCGGCGCTGGCATTTCTACCGAAATAATGTTCCTACAGACCTATCTTCTTAAAACATAACTGTAACACTCAACTACCTTCCTGTCGTATTAAGTCTCTTGGATTATAATAGCCCAGTTATACGGTTTCGAGGTGAGTACGTTTCACTAGAAGACTGCACCACAAACGATTGTGGTCAACCTGGCAGCTATTTTTCATAGGTACTAAGGGGCAAAGCTAATGCAGTTCAAAGGTTTCACACATGAACGCTTCTCTCCAACATTGGCTCCTATTACGCCGTGCTCGATGTGTCCCTCTTTCCTTTATTTACGTAGTCATCGTGATTCTGCTTTTTATTACTCCATCTGTCCTACTTTATCGTAAGACTCATCGGAATGGGCAATGCGCGAGCGTTTCATATTGATTTATGAAATGTCTTCGTACTGTTCACCAAAACACCTTGTTCCGTATACGTTAGGACCAAGTTCCGTTTCCAGGAGCCTAGGATTAACCGTGCTGCTCTGAACAATGGGATATTCATTAATTCCCGCTGGCGTGCTGCTGTTCTTGTGTGCCATTGATTCTTCTCTTGTTGGTTAGCAATTTGCTTTCGTCACAACAAGAATGGACCGTGACGCAGTGTGATAGCTTGCACATCCCGGCGCGACTACCACATCGCCATAGTCACACATACGAGGCAGGTCAATAAATATAGGTCTGGTGGACGGGTCCTGGTCTTTCACGTTTGGGGTTGAAAAAGGGTTGACATTTTTTCATGAAGGGGTTCTAATTTTTGTACACTATCGCTTACCTGCAGCCTTCTATTGTGGGATTTTGAATCAAGAACACTGCTTGAGACCCCTGATCGTTCTCTTTTCTCGGTCTGGGTGGTATATCGGCCACATACAATCATGAATATTCACAAAACCATCAATTTCGTATATCGTGAGCGTTGTTATACCTGGAACTTACCATCCTCCAAATCAGCCTGGTATCGGATAGACCACATAGCTGTTAGTTATAGGTGAATAGCCTTCACTCGGAACAGTCGTTCTCATTGGAGCACATTCTTGGATTCAGTTCACACGTTGGTACGTTACCGTTTTGTTCTTTCTTTTGTTGGTCAACGACCCTGCCGACGACAGTCGCTGGTTGTTGAAAAATTGGCTATGCCATCGGCAAAGCATACGTAACAAACTAGCTGGGAAACAGTCATACCGGTTCTCACCCGGAAGATCCTAATAGCTGCTGGACCGCAATTCCACACACCATTCCTGAAGCAGGCACTGTTGCATGCGATGGGTTAAATGAACGTGGGGTTTCAGATAAATCCGTGGGATTGTTGGGTGTTAAGCGGAACATTCCTTCTGGCACTTCCGAAATGCAAAACACATTCGCTTCAGGAAACACCTACAAACTCTACAAGCTTATCCGTGCTACTGGTCCAAAGTGGCTGTCTCTGAATGAAGCTATCGACGAGGCAGATGGCACAATCACCCGTAGTAAGCCCAGCAGGTTAGAGCAGTGGGCGGAACGTTTTGTTAGTCAATTTAACTGACCTCCTGCCTCTGTTGTTCTTCCATTGATTTCAACTTGTGTGGACGATGGAGACCACTCCTCCGTGCTGCGGTCATACTGCAATAGTTTCCATAATCAATAAAGTAGTCCGGGGTTCGTGCGAAAACCATAGGGGGATTAGTTTGACGCCATTCATTACTAGGGTTTTGACATCCGTTACATCTCGTTGACTGACTTTAGCTCGGCAGGCAGAATTTACAGAAGAACAAGTAAAGCTTCTCTCTGGACGAGAATGTATCGTTCAAGTTTTGCTTTTTGCCATCTTCCAAAGCAGCGTCATACGTACCGCTGGCCAACAGCTTCTGTACCTTTCGGTTCAATGGATCGATCTACACTTTTAGAGTCGTTTAAACGCAGAGGTGTGCCGACCAATTGTGTGAACTCACTTGCGTCCTTTCACTCCCATACTTCAGCTCAGGTTAGGGTTTACAGTGAACTGCCCAACAGCCCCAGCATGAGGAGAGGCGTAAGTCAAGGCTGCCACTTTCCTCATCTTTGTTTAACTTTGCCGTAGACAAAATACTGTTGGACTGTCTGCGGCTCTCACAAGATCCCCGCGTGGACAGTCTGCCTGGTGGAAGACTGAATAGCCTTGATTACACTGACAACAAGATGTTGTTTGACAACTTTCAAGCAGCACAATCAGTGCACAATGCACTGCTACATACTTCGGAGTTTGCTTTGCAGCCTTAGGTTGCAAAGTACTTCAGCAAGACTACTGGAATTAGGTAGATGTAATGTTGCATAATGAAGTTGTAGAGGTTGTTGGCCGATTTGTGTGCTCGAGATGCTGCATCAGCAACGGTGGCGACTAGAGCGATGTTCGCTGGTCTTGCGCATCTCCGGCGACCAGCATCTCTCTGAAACTTAAGGCTCACTTATATAAGACGACAGCGAAGTCTGTATTACTTGATGGCTTCAAAACCTTCTTCAGGTAATTGGATATCGATGCCCGCGTTGGATCATTCGAATCTTGTGACGCCGACGGGTAAACAAAGAAGAGATAGGGTAGCGGAAATTTGGTAGTGAGTACCAGGCGAGCTTCTTTGTTCATTCTTCAGGTTTGCACAGACTTATATGGTTGGGCTATGTACTCAGAGTGTGGGCTAGTGGTCTATCTTAACGAGTATTATTTGCCGATACTGCAGCGGACTGGCGTGAAATGCGATGTAGACGAATGACGATCTCTCGGAGAAAAATAAAGCCGCAGCATAGTAACGGAAAATAATGTGTAGCGAACAATCTCACTTTTAGTGATTCATCATCAGGCTAAATACATCACATTTATACCACACATTTTATAAGGGAATCTTTAGAAGAGTAAACGGGGAACCGAAAGCTACCATTCAGTTTCTTGCTAACTGCATGGACAATTGCGAATACCCAAAGTACTATTGGAGTATTCTACGTAGGAATCGGATCACATAACTGCGACCTCATTGCAACGTCAAGCATCTAACGAACAGGACATCACGCGCAATTTTCATGATGAATTACAAATTAATCTTGCGGAGGCAGCACTCGTTCTCGATCGATTGACCCCTGAGGAACGGTCTAATTTTGAAGCTAACGCAGCACGGATTGTAGCCAGACAGAGTGAAAAGATGCTGGACACACTACTCAAACAGATCAATCCAAAGAAGAACTCTTCGCAGTTCCCTATTAATCCAGAACGGTAAGTCCACAATCATTCTTCTCTGAATCTGGACAAAGTGTTGCTCGAATTGTTATCGCTAGGCCCTAAGTTTCGTTGTCCACAGCGGAAAACTAGGCAGTTGGATTTAGAGGTGTAGTTTGAGAATTTGTACACACAGTTGTCGGACCTCGATACTAAATCGACGCTAGATTCGGAGCAACTGGAATTTACGCTAGTGAATTCTCGTTATCAGTGCTTACGCTCTAGTCCGGCCTCAAAACAGTTTCTCACGAAATAACGTCTCGTAGCGATTAAAAACTTGAGAAGGAGAACATCTCAACTTCTAAGCCTGATAAAGTTGTGAGTATCGTATTGCTTAACAAAACAAATTATATTAATAAAATGCGCACCATATCAGAAGATCAAACCAAGTTTCAAAAAATGGATAATGAAAAGGACAGAACCCCACAAATCGAGGAAGCCATATCAAGATCCTTACGGTGGTCAAAACAGGAATTACTGATTCAGCCACATTTGAAAGAATTCGCCCCATCGGAACCACGATTCCGAGGCTGTACGGGCTACTTAAAGCTCATTAAGCTGGGATGCTACTCAGACTAATTTTGGACATGTGGAACTCTCCATACCCACCCACTAGCTAAGTGGTTGTCGCAAATACTGAATCCCGTCAGGCGGAAACTTTTAACACACAGCTTACGCGACCCGTTTGATCTCGTGAATGCGATTAAGGATGCCAGTTCAATTGGGCAATCATTGTTTTCTCTCGACGTCACTTCCTTGTTTACCAACGTCCAGTTAAAGGAGACCATAGATTACCCGTGTGATATATATATATATATATACAACCGGTCGAACTCAAGCAATTACTTTATCTGTGCCCTTACAACGTACAGTTTAAGTTCATTGAGGGAATTCATCGACAAAAGGACGGTATCGCGATAGGATCGCCGTTGGAACCACTGTGTGCGGACATTTTCATGGTGAAATTGGAAAACGAACAGCTGAGTTCAACGATTGGCCAATGTAATTTTCATACGTTGACGACATCCTTTGCTTACTCGAGAATAACGTAGACCCAACTGACATCTTGGCCACATACAACTCCGCACACGAAACTTTATCATTTTCGTTGGAGACCGAAATAAATAGTCAGTTAGGCTTTTTGGATGTACCTTTACTTCACCGTGTTGATGGCTCAATTTAGCGTGCCAAAGTATACTTGGAATGGTCAGTACATTCACTTCGAAAAGAAATCTAATCAACTGTTTGACGAGCAGAACCTCAAGAATTTGCACAGATGACACAATTACTGAAGAATTAGCATTCATACGCACAATATTCATACAGAATGGCCACCCGGAAAGGTTCATAGACAGGGCCATGCAACAACGGAGTGAAAGAGACCAGCTACACATAGTAGAAAAGAAAACTATGCATATTTAATTACCCTTCAAGGGCGATACTCTACCCGAAACTACTACGCGTAGGCTCGCAAGTGCAGCTTATCGAACATTTTACGCCGATAACTTACTTGTCCACTTTACGTCCAATCCGGTTCTGTACCCACGCCTAAAAGATGAAGTGCCTATTTCTGCAGCCTCGTTTTGTGTATACTCATTTACTTGTTCCTATGGGACCAGTTATGTCGGCCACACAACTAGACGCTCATCGGACCGAGTCCGGGAACACCATCCAGCTTGGTTCAACATTGGAGTAACGAAATCTGTCAGCAGCGCCATATTATCACACCTGGTGGACTCAACTCACGTTATCAGTGTGACGGGCGCATTTCGCCCAATCTACCGAGTTGAGGCCATCCAGTCGAGAGCGGTGAGAAGTGGGATTCAGTCTACGGCAGAAACTAATGTGATTCCTATGCACAACCCACCCCTGTGTTCGGGCTTTCGATTTACCCTGGCCAACCCCCCACCCTGTTAGCCTATCAACACCCACTGTTCAAGCGGGTACTTGATTGCAGTGTGAGACTGAACTGATTGATCCAATTAACCACCTGTCCCCCGTTTACTATCCTAACGATTCCCCTGTAAAATTTGATGTAAATGTGATGTGTTTAGTCATCAATGAGTCATTGAAAACGCATGATTTTTCGTCTGCCGCGCCGATGGAGTCAGTGGCTGGAGGCATCAGGCAAAATGGCAGACAGTCGGGGTTAGTGGCGTGAATGCTCTCTTTGTTTGTCCGTGTTATCTGTAAAGTATTTTTTCACTCATAGCTCGGTCGTTTCTTTTGTTTGCAGGTTGTGGATCTCTTGACGTTTTATGTTTGAATATAAACCTAGCTATTTTCAGTAGTTAGCTCCTCTCTCTTCCCCTCTTTTTCCTTCTCCCATCCTGGTCAGGGATTGCTTCATTTCCTATGGTTGTGTGGCAGTTAGTCATCGGTGAGAACCACTGATGTATTGCCATCTATTGTGGTGGTGATGATCATATGCTCACGACCAAACTTTTCCGCCTGCAGTTGAGTGTCGTAATGTTATTGAGCTCTATGCTCACTTTGCCTTGACCGCATACATGGTCAACCACGTTTGGTTGCACCCTACCGTTGTGATTGAATGTAGTAGTTTTAGGTCATCTAACATGATCGCTGAGTGAACTGTTTGTACAGTTGTTACAGGACGCAACAGTTTATCTACAAATTAGCGAGATGCAACCCTAAGGGTATTCAAACCTACTATCACATAGCAATTCAGCTATATTGCTGCTAACTTACTTTTGTCTTAATGGTGGCACATGGAACTGCTGCTGTTGGTTTGCGGTATGCAAACTGATTACACAGACAAACTTCTCGTGTTGGCTGGCGGTAATAAGGCTTGCACAATGGCTAGGTAACGCTACGGAGCCGTGACTTTCTCGCTGATAAGTGTCATCTTTCTGGTTGGGTCTCGAGCGGGCAGTTAAACTTCCCTGCCGAAACACCCCAAGATATTGCAGTACGTCGATTTTTCTTTAACTATTTGTGCAACACTTTTTCGATCCGGGTTTTTCATTTATATCTTTCTGGTGGACGTCCTGTAGAGTCCCTAAACCTTTGTCGTCGACGGAAACGTCATGTCCTTTCCAAATGAAATGTTTTCAGCCTGCTTAAACCTGGTTGCATTGCTGACTATCTATCTAGGTTCGTGATCCTATTGATGTCATGCTACGCGAATGTGATGAGGTTCATTTGTCATCTTACATCTTGGAACCCGAGATCCGACCTTTGGAACCGTTGAATGATGTGAGTTTGTTGAAGTCATCTTTTATGTTATGCCTACAGTCTGTCTTTCAGTGGCTGGTCTCCATATTTGTTTACGTGTTTCTACCTCTGTTGATCTTGGGGGTAATTTTGTTGATAAATGTAAACTACACTGGTTGAGCGTGCATTCACCAGTGGCGAAAGTAGCGGCAGATATACGCGTTTGATCACCTGAGGAAATGGGCTATGAGATTCGCTAACAATTTCTTTTGGTACGAATTGCATTCCGTTTTCTAAAGATGGATTTACGTTTCGAAACTTCCAGCCGTAACTGCAGTGTTCGGTCATACGTTTTAGTATAGGTGAATCCTAATGTACGAAACGTCCGCCATCAGAGAGTATTTCGCAAACGTTCGTCCATGTCTGGTAAGAAAAGACCTTTTATTACATAACTTGATGTTTGAATGAGTAGGTCGACGCTGAGCTATCTATGGCAGGTCTGATTCACATCTCTTCTACTCGATGCAGTTTTTCACTATTACCGCTACTTCATCTTATCATATCAGAACTCTTCAGAATCTGGTCGCCTAGTACGCCAGTGTTATTCTTCCCTCTGAAACTGTTGTACACTGTACGTCGATTTTTTTATTTGCTGTATTTTTGTCAGAATCTATGAGTCTTGGTCACTATTGTGATGTACGTACAAAGGTCGTCCATCAGCACTGCAAAACTATAAACGTTTTGTAATTCGGTAAATACAATTTGGAAGCAGAGGTTCATAGGTCATTGCTAGTGAAAAAGTGGACTTCGGTGGTAAGTAGGAATGTCACCAAGCATCGTCACTGATAGCATCGTCTAGTCCATCAAATTACCATACAGACTCCATCCACACGACTTGCATACGCGTGAAATTTAATAAGCCTACAACGATTACCATCTGCATACATTTGCAGTGCATGAATAAGGCGGCTGATCACATTTTGTGTTACATTTTTGTATTACATTACCCTATAAACTGAGCACGTGACATCACTTGAATTTCTTCCACTATTCCTATAAAGCGTCGAAAATTCATTGATTCTGCTGTCTTCTTTCACTTCCATTCGATGGACTTGTGCTAAAAATTAGATTCGCCCTTCATCTGGTCACAATGAACGGTTTTCAGAAATCGGTGCCTCTCCTTGTTTGTAGACATGTTCCATTGTTCCACTTTTTCCTCACCATTCTGTTTGAAAATACTGCCCGTAAATCCTAAATTTATTCCAGTTTTCCTCTGCATAATATTATAGTGACCTTACCTTACGTCACTGACTTGCGGTCACGTGTCTCATGCAGTTCACATTTAAGCATGCCCGGGTGAAATTAGTTATTCTTCTGGAAGACATATTTTGTGCGAGGAACTTAGACGATTTCCATGAATCCAAGGTCGAACTCGACCAAGATGTAACAGAAAGCAGTTGTGGAAAACTTCCGGATGCAGAAAGCTGAAGGCAACTGTAGGTTCTAATGACTAGAATTAGAAGCAAAATTCTGTCGTTGTAAACCATCGACAGAAAACGCTGGTTCGTACACGGTAGAGTAATGCGATTGACAGAAATCGGATTCTACTCCTTGTAACAATTAACACGGAAAATCTTGGTCCCGAAAGTAACGCGGCTGTCCCCGTTAATTGCTCGCAAAGCAAACTAAAATATGGGTGCAAAAGCAACTGTCGAGTTTCAGCAACGTGTCACAAGGAGGAAATCGCAAGGCATTTGTATGGGGCATAGGAACCCACGAACGTCCTTGAATCAGGAAATCGAAGGGCAACCACTAAAATTGTAGTCAAGATCACTAAGCCACCAATGAGCATTGCGAAATGGGGGGTCGAACAGGTTAAAAAAATGGCGAGGGTCACCTCTCGATCGTTCACATTTTCGCGCATTCCGATTGGATAAAATCGTTCTCACGAGGGAGAAGGCGGTTTTGGACGGAAAAAATGGATTCCCCTAACAGTCATCGACTAAACGCGTTTACAAGGTATCTACATCAGAATGGTTCGTCTCACATATGGATTAAGAACATGATGTGAGAATTAAGAAGTGTAACCAAAAGTTAGAGGACGTGATGTTAGGTTGCAGAGAAAACCTCAACCCTTTTATTTCAGATCTGTATTTCTTTTCGATGCGCGAGTGACCTTAGAAGATGAGTGGATGTGGAAACCGGGTGTCCAAAACTTACCACAGCCAGTACAAATCGATTTCGGGAAACCTTTTAGTGATTTCCTATTAGAATGCAATCCAAAAACCCAGAATTTTTATATAGTAATGATGTGGAATACGACAGACATTATGTAGGCAAATTGTGCAATTAATGTTTGCAGGGTTGTAGAATGTTTATAGCAGTTTGATTCTATTAAAAACCCGTCCCAATTTACTACGGGATTTCCTGATTAATAAATATGCACAATCCTGGAATTGTGTAGTGATACTTGTCAATAAATAAAACGAAATTGTGCAGATGGCTATTGACTAAAATATACATCTTCACACGTGTTCAAGCAATCACCATAAACTGGCAGATGAAATGTGTTCACATGCACATTCTCTTTAACTCTGTGTTCAATCGTACAATTCGTTTCTCAGATTACTGAGAATCGCCACCTCACCAGCAGCTGCAGAACTGTAGCATTTTGGGACGTACACTTATGAATGAGCGCCGACCTAAGGCGATCACGTCAACAACCCATGGTTCGAATGACAAAAACGCAGGTGCAAGTACCCTTTCTCTACCAGCTTACTTATATACAAGCCAGCATAAGGTGTCCCTGAAGCGAGCAATAACTAAACTAAGGTGGAGGTAATTGAGCAGTCTCAAACTTTTTTCGCAGTGAATCGCCTGTACTTGGAATGATAAGCCTAAAAGCAGACTGAATTCTCGCATTGGTGCACTGAATTCCCTATCAAGCAAGCAGTGGCAGGTTTAGAAAGTCTACAATAACAATATGTTGCTGAGGTTTTGTTATTATCAGCTTTTTACAAAGGGCAAGCGGACAACTGAACGCAGTGTCGCTATCGTAAAACTTAGGAAATTTGTGTACCCACGAGGGAGACGGCAGACTGGAGTTTTCAGGCTAAAGTCTTTTAGTTTTGCTGTTTTTTATTCGTAACTCCTACCGAACACCAATTACCAAGAAAATGATGAAATCCCAATATGGTTACCTGGCTCCAACCGCAGATACTGTGAAAATGCTTGCCGATGTGCAACAGTTAACCAAGCAATCGAGTATGGTACGCACCTTCCCCGCATGAGGTAAGGGAGTCATGTAACCAGTCAAGTCCGTTGCCGTGCGCATTTCGAGGAGGACAACCTCCTTACGGTACTTATGTTTACCTCTTAAAGAACTCAGACGGTGGCATTACGATTTTGCCCAACAGTGCAAGTGATTTCATGCACACTGTAACGGCCCCGACCGTCTTGTTTAAAGTGTAACCTATTTATTTGCTTTACTCACAGGAGGTTGATTCGACTGCCGTGTTGGACAGCCACAAATCAGCCACGGCTCTGAATACATCCTTTGAGTTTGATGCCAAACGTGAGTCCACGAATTTCGGTCCAACAGAAAACCGAGTGCGCATAGTGCTAACAGGTCAGCCGAACCCCTCTTCTAGTATGACCAAACAACGCCCCATCTGGATGGCCGACAGCACTATCAACGCCGGCCCAGCTGCCGGTAAGCCGCTATTATTTTTGACGTGTGGTACCTTTGTACACTCAGGATTAGGTACCGTGAAACAAGATGACGTTAGTCAGCACCTATGAATGACGGTGGTAGAGGACTCTGGTTTCCGTATAAATTGAATATCGCCCGTAATTGATCGCAGTTGTTGCATTACCATAGACTTTTCAGTCGTCGCCTTTAAAAAAGTGCTAGACTCGTGTTTCTTTCCTGTTAGAGCTCGTCAGTAGTGCATATCTTGAATGAAGCTAGGTGCCACGTATCTCATCGCTATTGTTACGCAAGCGTCAGGACGAGCTAAGTGCCTACGGGTCACACGGTTAGATCTTCTCACGTATGATTCTGCAACCGGAGGCAGATCTCTCGCAAATTTCTGTACTCGTGCATTGCGGTCGTTTGAGAGATTATTTCATTCGCTCGTTGACTGTTCCGTCCCTCAGATTTACATTATTTTCTGTTTGTGCTTACGGGGTTAACCCCGTTAGATATAGTAATTGCGTCCCGACTACTTTTTCTGGAATTCAGCTGGTCAATATCACATTGTGCTCACACTCGAACCACCTGGCTGCTGATTTAGCTCTAGTACTGATCCACGCAGTCTTTACTTGAACAGTTGGTAAAATTTCCGATCTTCCAGAACACATGCAACGGTTTGACTGGTCTAATATTGGTGACAAACTACTGGGCTCTGATGCGGCATTACTTGCTGTTTTTTCGAAAGCCCTCAACCTGTAACAGTTAAACAACCATTGTTTTCATCGTTTGGGCGACAAGCTTGTCGAATTATCACCGCGCCGGCGTCGACTACGTTAACCCCTGCAACATACTTCGGATCTGACAACGGCGTCAGGAGCAATCCATAACACTGGCTGGTGGTCGCACGTTAGCTGCACTTGGTGGGTAGTTCAGTCATTAAGCTCCGATCAGCCTACAGTTGTCACCGTGTGCCCTCAGGGGACTGTGAGCTTTATCCATACTTAATCGAGTCATTCTCCAACTCAGCATGAACAGTCCGTCCGATGTCGATATAACCGTTTGTTGCATATTTCCCCGTCGTCACCATTATGCCCAGCACACTGCGAAGTTACAGAATGCGTGAATGAAAAACCGCACTGATGAAAGGTTAGAAAATATATTCGCCTAAGTAAACGATCGAACAACACCTCACGCACGAGATCCTCTAGACACAGGAAAATAGATGAACATTATGAAATCAACAATCTACTTCTTTCCTCTACCGCTGCTAACACTTTCCTCAGGTCTTGGTGAACTTGATCGCGGCCCGGGTCAACGTTCAAATCCTACAGTGGTGGATAATGGCCACCCAGGTGCCGTCATACCTGGAGTATCCGGCTCTGTAACCCAAACGCTCACACCAGGTCGGGTACCGAGCGGCTTCTCAAGCACAACCACCAGCGGTGGTCCCGGACCAAAAGACGGCTTCTCAGAACCCTCTGGAACAGGAGTTGGCCAGACACCACAAGGCGGAGACATAATGCAACTACTTCTGGTGCACGAAAGGCGAGGACTGATAACGCATCTGGCCTCCAAAGGAGCAGGTGTGCTTCGATTGCTTTCAACGCTATGGTGACGTATTTCTGTACACCACCACCTGTAATTTACAGAGCCTGCGCTCGTTTGATCCCCTTAATCATAAGAATGCCAGAGATAGGTTACTTACTCATTATCAAACACTCGTTGTGTATGATCTAATCTGACCACCTAACACCATCGTAGCCGTGACAATACGCATTTCACGGAGCGCTATTAATTACGATAATCGAACGTTAAAACTGTTCAGTTTTGCTGTCTCACTAGAGCTGTCAACATCATATCTGTGTGTCAGTATTTTCTCAGCTACAGATCCATTGACTATTTTATAAACCACTTTTCCGCACAGGCAAAACTCCGTCAAAGCAAATCATAACTGCACATCCGACCGATAAAACGGAAGACAGCCGAAGTAAGTGACCTCTTGAATACCCCTAGTTGCCACTCACCGCTCCCTTGGTTAAACCGAACGAACTATTTCTTTTCAGTCGCGCAAGAATCAAACGAATTGTTACAAGACGACTTTACGGTGTTGATCGACGGTCAATCTATTCCTTACGTGTCTGTCACTCCCGAAATGATCCGAATGATGACCCAACAAGAGAAAGCAGAATATATACGTGTCGGAAAGTTACTGTATCGTGACGTAATGGTGGACTGAGATAACACGAATCTGTACATAAAGATGTGAATAAAAAAACATTTTTAGAAAAGTTTTCGAGATGTACAATAAAGCATCGTGATAATGGTTCATATTCACAGAACAGTTGACGCGGCGTGCACGTTGGTGTCTAATCAGATTTACAGAATTGATTGAACGAAAACAGCGATTGACGTTTCATATGACTGAATCAGGGTCGTGGTGTTCGTGGCTTCGACCTCCGGAAGTATTACGTCTAGAATGATAACGGCCCTCGGCAATGTGCGACTTATGCCTGTTCGACATAGACTGCCGATATTTTTGAGACGAATGAGACGCGATATTAGACTGCCTAACAGAAATATCTTCTGGGAACGAATCTTCATCATCGCTTATAGCTTCTCCCATAAGTTGCGTAACATGCGAACGGCTCGCTCTCAATTCCACATTCACAGCTCGTCGACCCGGTGGTTCACGCGCATGTCGTAAAAAATGCGAGGATCGACCACCGTGACCCAATTCTTCGTCGTCAAAAATTTCATCGTCCAAATCACCAGGATCGTCGTCCTCGTCGTCAACACTAGTGTCCCGCATTATTTGTTCGTCATCCTCTTCGTCGTTCCGCAGCAGAACATCAGCAGCAGCGGCTGCTGCAGTAGCAGCTCCGATTGCACTGGTGCCACTTGCCCTGATGCCATAGATAGGAGCACCTGCGTGCAGAATGGACTGTTCACCCTCACTGTCTGGAGCTTGTATGCTGCTGGCAGATCGCACTTGGGCCTAAAAAAAAATTTTAAAGATTGATTTTCAGACTATTGTGAGGAAGATTCTAACTGACATTCGATAGTAACCACATATGCACGTCGACAAGAGTACGGTTGGTTGGGCAGCTCAATACGTAAACAATCGAGCTGCAGATAGAGATGTTACGATTTAAGAAAAGACAGGCTCTCATAATGGGTGGGGAGATTTGCGACAAATACACAAGTCGTTCTAAAGCGATCGAAAGTTATCCCACTAAGTAAGAACTGCTGACATTCGCAGAGATTTCGTCGGGTCTTTTTACGCAGTGAGACCCGCAGCCATCGGTAATACCGGCCAACACGTGAAACTCACGGCGGTCGAGTGGATGTGGGTAATCAAGCCTGAACTAGACTGACACAAGCGAAGGAAGTATCGGTCGACAGTAGACTGGATGTGATAAAGCATCAGATGTGTCGTTAGGGAATATCAAAAGATTCATGATGACAAACAACATAACAAGATCACTCGATTGACCTCACGTGACTTTTCGGAAGGACAGTCCGCATCAGTTCATCAACGAAGATATCCACGATAGACGTGCAACGGAAATGTTCAAGTGAAAACACATCGTACCCAGTGCAAGCAATTCGAGAATTCATGTCTCCCACAAAGGTGTTCGGCAAATTGAAAATTTGAGTACGAACAAACATTACCCACCACAATCTGAGCACAGACCACTTTGTCTCTGAACACGGCACCGACTTCGTACACAACACTGTATTTCTCGTACCGTTGCCCATCATGATCCCACCTACACTCATCGTAGGATAAGTATATCGCGGCCAATGCATCTACATTATTCTCAGCTTTAGGCGGTACTTTTTTGTATCATGGGTCGGATTGCTTTCGGTCCTGACAGTGGTTAATTTTCACGGCACAGCCCAGTACAACGGACCTTTAGCTGTTTGTTAACGTGCGGTTTATTCGGTAGCAAGTGGGTTATTTACTGTCTAGATGCCCAAACATTTCAAATAGGTGGAACAAAAACCACCACCAGTACTCAAATTCATTTTTGAGCCGTACCAGAGCATCGTAGCTCGGGCTTCCATTGATCATGACGAGAGAATAATGGGTAAGTGCAAACGTATGTAGAACAGAAAAGAGAACTTAGCCACGGAGCATTTGAGCCAAACGACGTACCAGCTGCCCATAATAACTGGCCATTGCGAAAAAAGACATTATTTTCTTTTGGTGGGTCCTAAAAGTTCAACTTGTACAGTGGTACTCAAGATGCGCTCATGTTTTCTCGACCGCCCGACGTTACGTTGTAACGCCTCGGTTTGTAGCGAGTAGTAAGTAAGCAGGCAAGTAATTAACATCGCCGCAACTGAGAGTTCGATGATTTCGGTCTCAACTAAATAAAAGTGCACAGCAGATAAAAATTATTCGTGCAAAATTTAACTGAAAACTATTGTCAACCGCGAGGGCGGTAGCCTGATAGGGTCGCATTCCCATACTGTGGTTCTTTTCAGTAATGTAAGTCAGATGGACTACAATTAATACAAGTCGCCGAGGCGATGGAATCGAGATTGTAAAAACAGTCAAACTGGCCTACAAGGCAAGCGTCAACAACATCACTTCACAATCAGTTTGCACAAAAGTAAAGCAAAGATGTACCTTACTGGCCGAGTCGATGACACTCTCGAGGATACGTCCGAACTCCTCGAGTATGATACGTTCTTGAGCAGCGGGCGGTAAGTCACGCCTTTCAGTTTCTTCGGCCTGGGCTAGCAGGCAACAGGCTGTTGCTTCTATAACTTCCCACGTGAAAAACACATGAGGCATTCTGTCAAAAGGAAATCGAAATATATGTTGAGCAGCCGCTAAAATTAGTGCAAAAGCGGTTAGCCAATCGGACGATGGTGAGATAGGATGGATGTACGGAAATCTTGGACCCATTAGAGTAAAACACAGGGTTATTCGTCACAAGTAATTGTCATGGAAATATCTTGCACCCACGACAAAGAATCGTTGCAATGCATAACCGTGATAGAAAACCCAGTTGTAGCGAACTCCAACAATATCGTTTGAAAGGTGATCGAGATGTAAGCAGAAATGCTTCCGATTTCACATCTTACCTTACCTTTCAGCGTTTGTGTACACGCATCCGTACACTAGAACAAGCGTGTTATAGAGGGGCCTCGAGCACTCAAAGAGCGCATGTCAGACACGAACATTGAATGTGAGGTGCTTTTCGCGGAAGCACTGGTGGAATGTGCGGTCATTCACAGTTGACAGGGTAATCCCTGTTTCTAAACGCGTCTCTGTAACCATCGCTTACATGACGATTGAAGTGTACCTATCAGATAACTCCTTCCTCGATCCTGTGTATGAACGGATTCTATTTAGCTCCAATTGTCGATCAATGAGTATCAATTTACCATATCCAAATGACCGCATAGAATCTCCTGTACGAGCTAATTTATTGAAACTTTCTCCAGTGTCCACGCAAACACTGATCGCTCATCTTATACTCTCCCTATCAATATTTCGTACTCCACTTTGCTTTCTGTCAATCAACATGCCATCATTTTTGGTTTTCAGCCGCACAAGTGGATATTATGGCTCAGGCCGCCGTTGTTCCTGACAATGGTCCACGAAGTAGTAAGGTAACGCGCAAATAAATGTGTAATGGAGAACAGGAGACATGATGGCAATAGCACATGTACACAGGCGACAGTGAAAACAACGTGCATTACACCTAAGAAAGCAAGAAGTCTTGAATCCCATTTTTGCCCATACATGTGCGTATCCTATGATAAGCTGGTAAGTGGGAATGTGTCAACTCGTAGTGCAACCGATATACCCCATTTAAATGAGTTTGGTAAAACCCACAATAAAAAAGTAGAATTATATTACCAATAGCATGAGGGTGAAAGGAAACCACAAGTTACTTACGTTTCCGGAGGCTGTTTTACCAAATGTTTTTTGAAGGAGGCGGGTTGTCGAGATCGCAAAGAACCCATAGCAGCCAGTCGCAGAAGTGAACGGCGCTCAACACTGTCCTCTGTGTTCCGACAACCTTGACAGCGGCATAAATCTGAGCAACTGATTTTTGCCTCATAGCACTCGCAATAATTTTTCAGGCAACCGGATCGCTTACAGTTGCATCCTTTTGTATGCTTCCGTTCACCTTCACCACGACCGATTTTAGGATGAAATGCTGTGGGGTTTCTCTCTAGAGTCATTTTGATTGCCCGTCCACGTTCTTCTTCATAAGCCAAATTGTTCATGCAGTTGTTACAGTTACAATTTTGACATAATTGACCCTGTGCGAAGCATTCACAATACAACTTCAGACAGTGTGACTTGGTACAATTGCAAGGTTTACGGGAATTCGCCAGACTGGAAAGAAAAGCACTTGCACCGCTGAGTTGACCAACAGTGTTCGGATTGAGGCTTGTGGGACCAGAAAGTGACTGCATCAGGTTGGGACTGATAGTCATTATCGAACCCCCATAAGGAGTAAACGGTTGGTTCATCGGAGTCGCAACAAAAGTGTTGCCAGGATTTATCACTAGTGAAAGTGAGCAAGAGTTTAGTACACGATTGAAAAAGCAAATAAACTATGGATATAACGATACCCTTTACATATCAATAAAGCGGCAAATCAATGGTAAAAACCAAGCAGCTACATTTCCGTCAGCTTAACCTGTGAAATGTGGGTGGTGTCCAAACACGTCGAAACTTATCCCCGTCTGTTAATGATTAGCGGGGCCGTGATACTACTTCCGGTTATTACGTCATTACGGGAATGAACTGATCAAAGCACCGACTTCAGAATTAATTATCGTTCTTAAGTGTCCATTTTCTAGGGAAAATGTACTACCCAAGTCGATTTGAATGATGCGGGTCTACCTGGCATTGTACGTCTTCGACAACAGCTCATGCAATACACATTTCTTGAGAGGTTTGTCGGCTATTTATAACGGTGGCGCTACTGTTGGCTGTTGTTCCACATAATAAACACGAAGATCTTGATTACTGAAGTGGGTGGGTCGAAGGAACACGTGATTACACAATCCGCTGGTTGAAAACGTTGTCAGAAGTGATAACATGTTTTCTTCCCAGCCTTTTTTTATCTGCCCTTATCTTCTGATATAATTACCCAGATATTTCATGTCACGGTTGAAGTGATGAGCGGCCCGGAACTACAGTAGATGATGGTCGGGTTTACGGCCGTCAAAATACACTTAATCGTCAGCATTATTCAGAAACACCATGCAAAAACTGACGAGTCCGGCTACTTTTGGTTTAGAAAACTGGTTACCCCCGATAATGTGATTCAAAGGTTTCTTAAATCTGGTTTCGAAGCATAAGGCGAGCGACTGTTCACACACCTAAAACGCACACAAGCGCCAAACAAATACTCTGATTTCGAACAAAACGGATTACCACTTTCTCCAACGGCACGGTTGGCTGATCAATCGACCAACGGTGGTTCACACCGTTTCGGGTGCAGAATCTGCTCAAAGAGTCAGGCACCACATATTCCACTTGCTGAAACTAACTAGAATGAGAGGCATTCCTACAGACAGCAGACTGGCGTACATTACCGACCTGGTGTTATGTGGAATCTTACTGAAATAGAGCGGAGGCTGCCAGTCGTTTCAATACCGTTTTTAGATGTGCAGCAAGTATCAACACAATCGGTCTGAAAATGTGGAAGAAACAATGCTAAAAAATACGGGGCGCCAGGTTAAACACTGCGTCTACGACAACATCGAGAAGGCTGACGTTCGATTATGTGTAGCTGCATAGTGAAAATGGAGTGCTGCATCAGCTGAATACACTACCTGATAAAAAAAATGACAGCTTTCCAATCACGCTACCACTCCGCAACAACATTCGCTTTACTTGCGACCGATCACAATCCGCTGCTCCTGCGTGCGTACCATCACCCCATCGAACGTTTACCATCGTGATCTGCCAAGTAACCTGGACAGTTTCATAGGCATACTGTGTTGAGTAGTAATGTTGTTTCTTCGAATCCCATGAAACCGCCGTATCCTTCCAACGCATCCTATGCACCAGTGCAGTCAAACTTTTGTCTCGCAGATGCCGCTGGCACAACCTGCAGTGTCTACTAGTCTAAACGTTTAGTTGTATACCTACACAAATTGACTTCTATAAGTAGTAGCTGTGTGGCCCATTGACTATCGCGACACGTGGCGAGCGTCCAAACCGTAGGTAGTGAGGTGTTTCTCAGCCCCGCGCTACGGCAGGATCCCGCAGACAAGTGCACCACTTCAAGTCGCGCTTATGCTCACCATCAGAGAGAGTGTTTTCCGATAGAATCAACGCAGCTGTCACGTTAAGAGTGACATACACTATCATCATCATAGACAGCGATATATTACTGGTTCACACTGACGCTCAACTACCACACAACCACTGGGAAAAAGGCGAACCCTGTACAGGACAGTTACGCCTGCATTCAAAAATTCAGTATCAAGATACTTACGTCTTGCAAACAAAAAACCGTGCTGTAAGTGAAAGTAAGGTGCCAGCAAAATAGCTTCCTTACGACTCCCACTGCCCCGAGTCGTTAAACTCATTCACTTCACAGACAACTCGGCAAAACAACATCCACGCCATCCAACCCGAGTAGCCACCACCTCACCTAAGGTCTCCAGCCACCACCTCTGTGAGTCCCGAGGTCTCCAGCTCAGGAGACGAACCCGATCTACAGTGACCAACCCCTGAGTGAACGGTTTCATTTCGCTACGCCAGTTGGTCATCTGCCCATGTCGCACCTTGGGCCAGTTGGCCGCAGCGTCGGCAGAGTGCACGGTGTGGCAGACGACCAGCTGGCAATTTTAGTACATGAACTAACCATCTAAATCTGTGCAAATGTACGGAATGAACAAAAGAAGCCGTTTGACAATCAGTGCTAAGCACCCGCTTCGCTGCTTACTAGCTGGTGCTACCCGATGCAAGCGATTGGACGCAGACACCGGTGGTCCAATACCTCAAGACGGATCACGTCTTTTACCCCGGCGGCTGACATGAAGCACCACAGCCCTCATTGTTGTCTTACATACGCGACCCTTAAACTTCAGAGAGGTACCTTTCTGTCGTCAGATGTGTCCCACATTAGCGAAAATCGCCCTAGCCTTAAAGATACGTGCGTCTATTTTATTCCTTACACCCCCAAGTACACAAATCGGTAAACAACCACATTATCTAACGTTAAACCTATGTAATTACAGCAACCTTGCAGAAACTGTATTCTGAGGCCGCAAGGCGCTTTCCGCAGTGGTTAGCAGAACGCGAAATAGCCCCTAGCGTTGTTTGAGCTACTCGGGAAGTGTCAAACAGCAACACCTTAACGTCAGCATAATCAAGAACAGTCAGCCTTCCACGAGGCAGAAGGTCTACGCCGGTATCCTGTGAGTGCTGCAGATAGGCCAACATTAGTTCGTCTATGACGAAATTAAACAAAGATGATGAAAGTGGATAGCACTGACGTACGCCGCTCCTGGTGCCGAAAATGCCAGACGATTCAACGTAAACCTTAATCTGAGCTGAAGTATGGGCATAAAGTGCCGACGATATGTTTACATACATAGTCGGCACACCTCTGTGTTCAAGCGACTCTAAAATTGTAGATCGATTCACCGAATCGAACGCACCTTCATAGTCGATAAATACGGCGACTGCTGGTCGGCGGTACACGACACTGCTCCAGAATTTGACGAAGAGTAGAAACGTGATCTATACTACCCCGCCCGAGGCGAAACCCTGCCTGCTCTTCCCTAATGTTTACCTCCCGAGCTGCAGTCAGCCGGCGAAGTATGACGAATGCTAGAACCCTAGAAATGACTGGGGTCACACTAATTCCCCTCTGGTTTCCGCAAGAGCCCCTGATACCTTTCTTGAATGTAGGAACGATTATCGAGTGACCCCAACTCGGGGGGATAGTTTCCGTCGTCCACACAGGTTGAAACAAATGAGTCAAAACCACCATTAATCCCTCCCCACCTTCTTTGAAAAGTGCCGACACGAGATAATCTGGACCAGCAGCCCTATTGCGTTCGAGGGCCGGGATGCAATAGCGGACCTCAGTTTTAGTGAACGGTTCCAACTCTATCAACCAGAATGCTACATTACAAGTTTTTGGCGGCAGCGCAGTAGAAGCAGGAGGCCAGCGAAATTGACCCTCAAAGTGTTCCGTCCATCTCTCCAACCTTTTGGGTTTATTATAGATGAGTGAACCATCTGTCTCGCTGACAGCTTCATTGACAGACAGTCACCTGGGACCAGTGGCACGGATAAGCTTAAGGAGTTTGTCGGTGTTCTCTGAAACAAAGGCGTTTCCCACTTCCCCAACTTTCTCCATTAATCAAGCCTCAGCGTTTAGGCTACGTTTCATTTTCCTACGCCATATGAACTGCTAAGAGGAAGATTTCGTTTGGCTCCCAACAACTCCAGGGGTTCCTCTGAGATCCAATGTCAGTTCAACCCGTGGACGCCTACGCCTCATTGTACGGTGTCTGCTTCATAGTGTCTTAGATTTGGGTCCAACAGATATTAGAATTGTCAGGGTGAGAACTACTACGACAGCTTCTGAACGTTTGTAGCGACTATAATAAACGATATTTTGATAGTCGCATTCATGTGTACATTTTCGATGATTTTGGTTTTGTACCTACCTTTGTTTTAGTCAAGCTACCCATTTTGTAACATCCGGCCCGAGACTAAAAACACAACTCGCTCCGTGCCTCGTTAGCTTGGTGTGTCTCTCTGTACTCTCTATTTTCCAGGGTCGGTAATAATATACGAAGTCAACGTGCTGAGACGACTTTTCACTGTCGATCGATTGTCGATAGTGATAACTGACAGGGTTTTATTTTGTTGGATCAGTTCCAACACGTTGCCTGTTGGCACGGTGACAGAACTTAACCTGAAACTGAACCAATTAGCGGTCAACATTCTCGGATATCCTAAGCTTAAGTCTAAAGAACTATATTCAGGAGTAACAACCTTCTTGGTAAAACCATTGAGATTACTATTATTGTACTGAGCTCGTGAATATCAATAAGTTTATTCCCTCGATAGAAGAATGGTGTCCCATTATTTTTAGTCTCCAGTTGTCACATGACCTCTCTCCTGGCCTAGTGATCTTGGAAGAAGTAAAGCTCTTCTGTCAAGCAAAAGAGATAGAAAGACGCTTAGTTAGGTGAATACCTGCTTTGACCTTACCTCAGAAAGCCGGTTCGTGTTGGGATGTGGTTAACCATATACTTTCGAAGCGAAGGGTGCACTTCAAACGTGCAACAATCCGAACAAGAGCCGTCAATCCGTATGATGTAAACACATCCCAAATGAGCCACTTTAGTAGGATCCGAACAGCCTTCTGTGATACGGTAAGAACATAACAGAACAATCTCAAGGAGAATTAGTGATCGGATGTGCGCACTGCAGTCCAAATTATTTCTCAGAAAAAGCGGGCATAACTTTTGGAACAAAATCTTAGGCAAACAATGCCACAGACTAACTAACCAATTCAAAACACTAAGAAAACTAGCAAACATCCAGCAGAAACACGATCTGTGCCAAACTAACTTACCCGTCATCTCCGGAGGTTTTCTCACGTACTGAATAGCCGTGTTCGTGTTCATTTGAACTGCAGCGCCTTGTACGAAAGGTCTTACAGTCGTGAAAGTTTTGAATACAGGCGATCCATGAGAAACAATGTCCTGCACAGAGGACACAGGCGTAGTCTGAAGCACCTGAACAAGACCAGGGCGACCCGTGATTCCGCCTTTGGAAGGTAGTGCGACCTTGACGCTTACAGGCGCTTGCGTCATCCTCTGAAGCGCGTGTGAACCGGCCGAAACAGCGGGCTAGGACAAAAGGATTGAGAATAATCATAGTCGAAGCAACACCACTACGTTGGAAACAAAAGTACTGTGCAGTAAAATTATCAATACCGAAGAGCAACATCCCAAAAGTTGAATTGCCGCGCCGACTCACGATTTGAATGATCAATCAGTGCACCGAAGTTCAAATTCAGAAAGCGATACCTCGTCAAGGATTAAAACAAACACAGAAGTGGCAAACAAGAGAAAAACGGCGACAACTATCGCGTAAATCTGTATACTTTTTTATTCCCTATGAAAAGTTGGTCGCAACTGCTATTTTGTTTATTTTCTTCTTTGCAAAACATTAATGAATGATTTAGCTACTCAGCGAGTAAAACGCTGAATTTGAGCTGGCCGGGTTCTAGTCAGTTTATCTTTGTTAGTGTCCAGCGGTCATTCAGTGACCTGAAAGCCTTAACCTCGAGTTGGACTTTATGGCCGCCATTGGGGATTACACCAAGTACCAAAAACGCCGTAGGATTGGGGAGATGACGAGATTTTAACGAAGCCGGAGTTGAGCATCGTTTTAACGACGAGTGCACAAAAATTCAGCTGTCCTCTTTAGAAAGAAGATCAATCTGATGATTTATAACCTATGGGAAAGCAATTATTACTCAATGAGCATCACGGAGTGCAGTGTGTAAAGCTTCATACCATGGTTACGTTAGCCATTGTCACCCCCAAGATAACTGCTCGATCGATCCAAACAAAGTTTGTGAGAACTAATCCACTGTGGACACAGCGAACTTTAAGTGAACGCAGATAGAGAAGTTCAATTAATGAATCATGAGTCAAATGCTTTTGGCCGGTGACCACGTTGGTAACCGCGAGTTGAATGCATTCAATTAAAATTAGATCTTTCTCCAAGCCGGCACACACGACTCTTCCGGCGTGCTCGAAGGGCACTCATGTAAATCCGGTGGTGTGTTTGAAACACTTTCTATTCTGTGTGTGGAAACGTTCGTTTTATCATTCCAAGATAGTAAACTCCCTTTGCAGCCATCTCGTGAGGATACGCGAGAAATGTCCATTAACATTCACCCTTCGCTTTTCGTCGTCCGCTTTGCTTTATGCACTGGAAATTTTCGCTGAGTGAATTCTGTGACAATCGTGCGACGATATCCTCTCAGTTTCAACTACCGCAAGACTTCAGGACGTTCAATCCCCTTGCATCAGTCAGCATACATGTTAGAGAGAACGTTATGACTGGGACATGAACCGAAGTACGATTTTAAAGCGGTGGCTTATGTCCCTGTCATAAACTCCGTGCTATCTGTCCACCTTAATATGAATTAGTTCGATCTCATTCGGTCCAATGCACAGGGCGAGTTGCTATCATGGGCCTGAACATAAAACTTCTTGCGGCGATATATCTGCGAACTTCTTTACCTCGGCTTCAGGATTTTCGGTACCTTTCCGTGGATCCACCGCAAAAGATGAACGTACACAAGCCAAAATGTACCCTCAGAAAATTGAAACTGACCCTCGCATGTGCTAGAGCATAAATTTTCCACCCTGTGCACGTCATCGCAAACATATGGGTTGCATACATTCATTCGCATAAACCCGTATGCAAGACCTCGCTCCAGAAACTCCAAACCCAATATATCTACGACTAGTAGACATTGTTACGCGCAAACGAAACCAGCGAGCGCGCACGAATTGAATTTGAGGTGTGTGACGGGGCGTGTGTCTGTGTTGTCGGTGCCGTTTTAGCTTACGTTTGTGTAAGTCGTGTGCATGGCTTACTGGGCTAATGCTCGGCTTTTTTGTATTGTTCCTCTTTTTAGAATTGTTGTTCGAACCCCTATTCCGAGGGAGCGCTGTCCCCTGGTGAATTCACGTTGCCCGAAGGTTGGTCCGCGAAGTCACGGGCATCCAGAGTAGAGTCGGCCGGCCTGCATGTTACAACATCAATAAGACGGAAGCAACAAGTGTCTTGCAAGTGCTCGAGACGCCGGTACTATAATAATTGTTATCATGCCAACAGTCTTTCTTATCCTAACCGTCATTTTTGAAAAGAATACATATTACGAGTATTAAAAAATGTTCCACTATATAAACATCACGGAAGGCAAAAAATGAGACGCAAATATATCGTGAGCAAGAGCTATCTTCAATGTTACCGATATTGCTACAGGAGAGAGGGAGAATGCCACCTGCCATTAGTCTGCAGATGCATCTTTTCCATGTGGGTTGTCTTTTCAAAAATTCACTAAAGGTGTTGCGACCACAAGAAATGCATGATCAACAAAGCCGCTTATCACTCGGAATCCTGCACAGGTTATGTTGAAACATGAGCGAGCGATCGCGTATACCCATTTGTACGGCTGGCGTATGTTCGCACATAGTGGGCAGCAACACATTGTCGTTGAAACTGTTGGCCCATCCCCCACAGCGCGCACACGTTAGTCCAGTATTCGCTTCTGGTTCAATGTCTTCCTGGCATTGACATTTGCCATTTATTTCCGGAATATGTTTCAAACCTGCGGGTACCACACTACCCACCAGCGAGGCTGCCTATCATACAGCACGCCTGTCCTTCACGGTCTCCTTGGCTTCTCTTCATCTGCTAACGAATACTCTCCGACATAAGCAGTGTCGTCTGCCGAACTACTGATATTTGGCTCACTCGCTCCGCCGACGTATCATGCCGCTTTGGTAATTTGTTGTCAGGCACTCGGGGCGTCCCACGGTCCCTCCTGATCGTATGAATTGGGCCCCGTGTGAAAACTACTGAACACAAACCTTTCCATTCAGGTGGAAGTACTCCTGAACTTGGGCAGCTGACACCAGTGTTCAGATGCTCTCGTTATTTCACCTTTCTTCCCATGTCGAGCATTCCAGCTTCGCCCAACCATAGAACTGCCAATTGCTCATCTGTGTGTGCCTGCGACGCTCCTAGATTTCACTTAGCTTCGCCCGTTTGGCAACCAACTCTCCGATGAAGTCACCGCATTGTTGCCACATTCCAGTGTCTTAATCCATCGGAAGTCAAAGGGTTTCGCTGAGAAGCATTTGAACTGGAGAGATCTTCGCATTCGCCTGTATAGATGTGCGATGGGCCATTTATACCAGTGGTAACCTAGACTCCCAGTCGCCTCCCTTAGCTGACAGTCATTCCTCGGTCGTTCCGTTAACTCCAGTGAGGTCATCGTATGTGGGTGGTGGCGTTTGGATGCACCCGATTACCGGCTGTTGCATGTGTGCTCGAATCTCCTTGCCCTGAAAGCGTGAACCCTTATTCGTCTAAACTGCCTTTAGTACACTGTGGTTCGCTAAGGTTTGCTTCATTACCATCTCTCCCATTGTAGATGCCTTTTGATCCGGATCGCCAGGCGCCTCGATCCAACGGGTAAAACGCTTTGTCATGACTAGAAGATACGGGCCACTGCGAGCGCTCGAAGAAAGTGAATCCATAAGATCCAGCGACCACAGTTCACCTATTTTGGAAACCGGCATTGGTTGTAAGTGCTCTTGGACTCCCCTACTACCGACCTTCGGTAGCTGACACTGTTGGCAGGCAAGAACGTGAGCTGTCGCATCCTTTCATCTTCGGCCAATGTGCTGTTCGCAGCAGCAGTTCGTCTGTCCTGGTATATCGAATTTTTCCCATTCCATGAAAGCTTGCTACCACTCTAATCCAAAGTTGTCTCAGGATAATTACCACACGAGACTGGCCAATGGCACGCTGCCACGTTAATACGCCTGCACTGTTTAAGGCGAACCTTCATTGGAAAACGATTAGTTTCGACTTTTCAGCCGTGGTACTTGGTGATGTTTCCACGTCTCTTTTCAGAACGTCAGTCACCTTCCTGAGAACTTTGTCCTTCTGCTATGGACTCACTAGTATTTGTGGGTCATGTTCCACTACCAAGCCACTCACTCGGAAGTCGATTCGGAACGTTCGTTGTTTGCCTGCGTCATTAAAAGAAATCGGTGACATCATTGCTAGAACCAAGCACATGACTGATCGTTAAATCATTTTCCAGCAAACAAAACGCTCACAAGGCTACTTTGCCTCTCGGGTCCCTCTCAATGCTGGTCGACTCTGAAGGTCTGTGATTCGTATCTAAGTGGAACTGTTGACCCAAACACCGCCGCCCATTTTCCAGTGCCCAGAAAATTGCTACACATCGCTTCTCAACGGTTGGATACTTCTGCTCTGCTGGGGTCAGGACCGTGCTGGACTATTCGATTACTCTTTCCTTTCGTTTGTGTACCACCCCAATAGCATCTGTTGCCACGATGAACGTCCCTTTTGTATTCAGAAGTTTCAGTGTCAGTTGCTGGTCGGTCAGCTCTTGGTTCACTCAGTTAAGCGCACTCTGAACATCATTGGTCCATAAAATTGCTTGTTATTTAGAAGTCCGTACAATTGTGTAAAATGAGGTAGAAATTTTTCACGAACCGAATGTAGTAGCCCACTCGACCCACACGAACTGTCAGCGTGCGCTGAGATTTATGTGCCACGGCCTCTGCAACTGACAACGTTTCATCTGGAAGGGGTCTGACTTCAACTTGTACAGCCTTGCGTCCCAGCAAAACTACCGGTTATCGTTCAAGTAGTGACTGCGAAAGTCAAGTGTGTACAGATCAGGAATTTCAAGCCGAGACTCATAAGTAACATTGCTCAGGCCGGCGACCAAATTGGTAGCCGCGCGCTGGACACGCTGAACAGCTGAGTTGTCTTTCCTTAGGCCGGCATACACGACCTGATTCGCATATTCGAGGAGCGGTCTTATACAAACGCCGTAGTGCGTCTAAATCATGAAGGCACTGCCAGAGCCTCCGCCAAGTAATATGTGAGCACATTTGTTGTCATTTAGTGGAATACCCCAAACGTTCGACCAGCGCTTGATCGTGTCAAGATCAATCTGTAGTGCACTATGATCAGTGGCATTTCAGATTTTTAGGTCGTCTGCGTATAAGAGAGCGTTGCTGGAAATGTTGTTCGGAAGGTTGCCGATGTAAATGAGCAATAGAGAAAAACCTAACACTTACCCTTGGGGAGCCCCAGCAGAAATGAAAGAGGGAGACGAAAATTCTGTTTCGGTCTTGACTCTAAAAATTCTATTAAAATAAAAGAGGCAGTCCAGAGTAGAACCTCTCCTTGAATACCATAGACTTCCAGTTTGTGTGTTCAGTTGGCCATGTAGGACATGGTCAAAGCCTTGGCGAAATCAAAGAAGATAGCATCTCATATTAGGCCACTGTCTTTTGCCCCCGTCAGACCGTCCATGAAACTAAGCAGGTTTGTTATGCACGACCGATTAGGACGGAAACCATGTTGGGTGGAAAAGAAAAGAAGAGCCGAGTAGAAGTGATTGAGGGTGACGCACTTTGGTGGGCGCTCCATTATTTTGCACGGGATGCTAATAAGGCTGATTGGCCGATAGCTATCCGCACAGTGCCGGTCGCCCACTTAGAATATGGGTTTGGCCACCACCTATTTTCATGCGCTACGGAGAATGCTAGTCTGGAGTGTTTGCTTGAAAAACTTATAAAAGGGTTCGGCCAGACTAACAGCTGCTTCCATGAATATTCTGGGATGGATCAGGGTAAGAAGTGGTTGCCTGAAGTTCTGCAGCGGCATGACAGGATGCCAGCTCGCGGATGCGGCGTTGTAGACTGCCGAGTGGTAAACCCTTGATAACTCAGCCACAACTAGGGAGTCAGATGATGCCTCCCCGTCAGGCAGTCGTAAAGAAAGAGTTGAAGGCTTGTTCTTTCTTAGTCACCGCATATTCTTGGATAACAAGTTTTGTTCCCGTCGGCTTTAAAGAGCATCTTTGCTTGTACAAGTTTGGTGGGTTCGCGAATTTCCCGCCCACACCTGTACCGGATAATTTGGAACGCTCTCAGGACTTCTGAGTTTCTCGTTAGCTTATGCTTCGCGAATAAATTGGAACAGTCATCGAGCAGACGACGCATCCTGTGCGGAGGTGGTGGCCGATAAGAGAAGGTGCACAGTTTGCGTGGTAAAAATAAGTCGGCCGCTTTCTTAATTGTAATTTGAAACAAACGATAGTTCTGGTCCACGAATTCACAGTCAAGTAGAAGTAAGCTTGACAGGTTCTCATGCCGTTATAATCAGCCTGAATAAAGTTTCGAACTGTGGACTTTCTTGCCGGTTGCTGTAACCAGTAACAGATAAGGTCGAAGGCTAACAGGGAGTGGTCACTGTGTCCAAGTGGCGGCTTGATGATCACCCTGTCTACCCGGTGGCCCTCATTAGGGATGATTAAGTCGAGCAGAGAAGGAGTCTGGCTAAAACGATGCCGCGCCGGGGCGCTGACGTGCGGTGTCCACGCCTTCCGTCGTATCAGCGTTGATAAGGAAGTCGAGAATCCGTTCTCACATTCATGGTGAGAAACTGGTGCCCAGTTTACCTTGGATGCATCAAAGTCACCCATAAAAAGCAGATGGTTAGAGCGTTGTAGGTCCAGGAATTTGTCCAGGCTTACCGGAACGGTGTCGTCGTCGATGTCGTATGAGAGGAACGATAAATAACCTCCACTAGGAATGAGTCTTGGTCACGCAGTGTTAGTCGAAGCCACCGAACGTCACATTTATCAGAGGACTGAAAGGGTGTCTTGAGACACGTTCGAAGAAAAATTGCAGAACCACCCCATCTCCCTAGGGTATAATCAGCCGGGAAAACTGAATACCCAGTGGCACCGTTCACCGTCACTGATATCACCTGTAAGCCAGGTCTCTGTGATAGCGGACAGGTGGGTTGGGTGATTTGTTGGACAGACTCATAGTGTTCGTGTACGTTCACTTAAAAGCAACTAACTCGCTAGATTTAGCGAATAAAGAGAACGGAGAGTGTGAGAAAGAGCTTGGGAAAGAGGAAGGGTGGTGGGCTGGACTCGGTCTGTTCTGTCGAGTTGTTCCGACGACCCTCCTTTGAGGCTGAGGGCAAGGCATCACCACCCATGCGTACGTCAGCGACCCTACAGGGCGCTTGACCAGCACTCCTTGTGTCGCAAATTGCGACTCTGTGCTCCTGTCAAATTTCGCTTCTTGGGAGGTGTTTGGAAGTTTCCATAGACGGAAAATTTGGATTTTTCGTCCGCTGGGTGCTGAGTTTGGAAGACGTCGATGCGCGCGGCTCTATGGGACTACTGATAGCAATACCTAATGGGGTGGGCCAAATTATTGTTTTTTGAGTCGCAGGGGAAAGCCCTAGCGAGCTACTTCCGTTTCAGATTTTCGCGAGGAGCAGTTTTCTGCAGGGCTGTCTGGTGGGTTTTGGGTTGAGTAACCTTCTAGACGGTTTCTACGCGGTTTCAGTGCCCTCAATGCTCGTGCTTGTGCTCGGGGCTTCGATCGTCACAACCACCATACAAACGGTATTTCCGCTTCCTACAACAGGCACAGGGGCCTCGTTGGATACTTCGAGAGCAGAAACCACGACTTTGGTCTCCAGTTGTAATTCCTGGTCCGCCATGATTCGTGACTTAGTCTTAGCCCGCTGTTCGCGCCTCGCCCTCCCTTGGTGAGAGCGGTCAAATGATACGCCTTTCAGATGGGCATTAGCGGACTTCAAAGCCCCTGTTTTTCCCACCATGGCCTCGGGACAGAGCATGGCTTTTAAGGTTGCCAAAAGACCAAGTGACATTTTGGATGACTTGGCACACAGCCTACTCGCGTGTACCAGGTTTGTGACATCCGGGGAGAATGAAGTCACTAGGACTAATTTAGCTAGTTTGGTTGAAGAAGGGATTGTGAGAATACAGCCCCATAAAACAACTTTCCTTTCCCTGAAAGCTTCCTCATTTATTTTTACTCCCGCTTCCTCTGTGTGCAGTTGACAGGGCAACTGCCATCTTGGTGATTGCAACACCAGGGACAGCAAGCTTTATGTACTCATTCAGAGACCATAGTTTCAGCTTCATTTCGGACAGAATCCGTTGGTATTCCTATAGGTTACACCACATGGAAGAAATGGAAAGTGATACAGGGCTAAGAAGGGCTCTGTATTTACAGTAGCAAGTTTTCTGCTCCACTCCGCTTGTTGTGTTGCGTGTGAGACCAGTCAGAGGCGGAGCGGTGCCTCGGTTTCTGTCAAACCTGCAACTCATGCAGACATAATTGAGAGATGTAGAAGCTAGCTGTTTGTCCTAGTGTTCGTTGAGGCCGGTGCCCTGTTAGTGATCCCACTTCTGACACTGATGGCACTGCACCCCGTTTTGTACGGATATTTTACATCCACACCGGCCACAGACGCTTGCTGCCACAAACAGTGTCTGCTGAGTTCCAGGAGCGTTAGATCTAACATGGGTCATTGCCGACATAAACGAGTGATATACAATAAAGAGCAGTTAGCTTTCAGGGATTCAGAAAAAACGAATCAGACACGAAAAGCGGGAAAAATCGGATACTATGTTGCGCAAACGGTTCGATAGGCAACGAATTGTTACGTAATTCGATAACGAATAACTGCGGTCTTATGAAATTTCCGATGCACAGTACACCAGAAGGACAGAAATATAATTAGGCGGTAGCAGCAAGCGAATTTAAACCGAATTTCTAGTTGCCCGCGCAACGGTGGAGATCAAACATATATATACGAACTAGGTGAAGGTTATGGGTTCTTTCTACGGTGACCGAGATGATCGAAGTTGACAAGCGCGATGTACAAAGACGTTCTCCCGCCCACCAGTAGGCCGAAGCTTTCCCGAGGACATCCGCTTTGTTGAGCTTGCATGCTCTGCGCCTCTCTTTGGAGTATGGTCCTGTTCCCTATCTGCACCAATTGTGCGGTGATCCTCAGGTGATTCTTGCTGATGACGACAACAGGCCCTTTTTAAATGTTTCCAATGTTCCTGCCTCAATCCATTTTTGTCTGTGCCTTTTTCTCTGAGGATTTCTATGATCTTCACAAACGTGTCTGGGATTGTTGAGTTGTCTGCTGTATAATGTGATTGTGGCAAGTTCGAGACCCCTAGAGCTAAGCAGGGACCATGCCCAGGGATAGCTGTAGGGAGGGTGGCAGCCCCACTGGAGAACACGGAGTGTGTATCGAAACTTCTTAACCATGCCCCAACTATAGCTCGTTGTTGACTACAACAAAATTTGGTGATGGACGACAGCCCTATTGAAGGAAAAATGCGTCTAGAGGAAGAGGAGCTAAGGTTTATGAGGGCACAACTAGAATTTCGCAAGAGGTTGAAGGAAAGGTCTGTGTTTCGTAGGGCTGGGGAGCCAACGGGGAGGACGGATGCAAACGTTCCCCATCTGGCTCGTTATGTAGACCTCATAATTACAGGCTCCAAGGGAGCTTCTCGAAGCAGTATATGCGCAATTTATTTACCAGCGTGGACCCGCTAAAGATTGAGCTAGGACCTTTGGAAGGGTTGCCCTTGAAATTCCATAGCTTCAGGCGAAATTATGAGCTTGAAGTGGCCAACAGATTGAAAGAAGAAGGGCAGAAATCGTCTTGTATACTTATCGTCGTAAGGGTCTTGCTGAAGCAGCTATCGGGCATTGCGTATTGCTGCCTGGCGGAGTAGAATTTACAGAGGCGACTGAAATATTGGGGCGACGATATTGAAGGCCGCATGAAATTATTCAGGCTATCACCACGGACGTGTTTAACGGTCCGAAGCTGACCATGGGAGACACTGATAGTCTTCAACGCTTAGCAACTTAGATAAAGAGTTGTCAGTTGACGCTGTCCCGACTGAACTATCAATCTGAGTTAAGTTGTTCAATCAACCTTCTGCGCATCGTGGATAGACTTCCTCGCCCACTGCAAGAGAAGTGGGCGGAGGTGGCTGAATGTTATAAGCACTGGTCGGGAGCCTTCTATCAATGACTTACTTGAGTTCAAAGAGAGGCGGATCTCGTTTTCCAGTAACCCATATGGTCAAATCATTGTCCGTTCAGTCCAGGGCCGCATCAGTGAAAATGAGACCGCGCGCTTCCACGGGGATTCTCAACCACTACTGCGTGTGTCAACCACCGTCGGCATGGTCAATAAGCCATACCAGCTCGCAATATGTGATGACGATCATGATTTGTTGACCCGTCGGCGATTTGAAAGCATGCCGTTAGAATGGAGACGCGAATCTCAAAGAAAGTGTAAACGATGCTTTGTTTGTCTACTGCCAAACAACACAGCCAAATATTGCAGGGTCCGTGTTTAGTGTTCACGGCCTCTATTTAGGGAACGACATCATACCCTGACGCACGCGGAACCGGCGCCTTCTGGGACTGAGCTCGAGGTTAAGGAATCAAGATATGGAGTCTCCTCCTTGTATGATAGACGGGTCCGTCTTGGGTTTTTGCCTGTCAGATTACTTGGGGCAGACGGGACGACTGAAACGTGTGCCACTTTGGATAACGGGTCCAATACCACACCAACAGATGAGCCCCTGGTCGAGCAACTGGGGCTGCCAGCATGCAGGTGAGCGATTAGCGATCGTACATTGAATAGGACGGATACCACTGAATGTCAGGAGCTGAGTTTTGTAGTGGGTCCGTTGGATGATAGAGGGAGGATGAAGGTGGATAAGGCTTTTACCATCAAGGGTCTTCCAGTTGAACGAGCGGAACCCATATCCAGGGATGGCTTTCAGCGGTAGTCCCACTTGGCCAGCCTGTCCATCACCTCTTTGGTGGAAGATGAATTCGAGCTACTAGTAGGTTGCGTCACGCCAGAAACACGTTTACTGGTAGAACAGGAGGCAGGAAGTAGGCGTCAGCTATGCGCTGTAAAAACCATCTTGGTTTGGACCTTGCGAGGTTGTATATCACTCTCAGCAAACAACAGTGCTGGAGTTCATGGTTTAATGGCTGCTGAGCTAGCACGATTGGTTGAGCACATGTTCGACCTTGAGTTTGTCGAGCGCGGATTGTCTGACGAAGTGGTTCATTCGTGTGAAGATCAACGGGCTGAGCGTGTTGTAGAGTTCACTGCTGTGCCCAGGGACGGTCGGTATGAGATTGGCTTGCCGTGACGGTTTGACAGGATGAGCCTTCCCAATAACCGATGGTTGGCTCATAAACGTCTGAATTCAATAGGTGGAGACCTTCCCAGGATACTGAATTGGCACGTGAAATAGCAAGATTATTAAGGCACACATGACCGAAGGTTATAAATCGTTGGTTGACATCAGAAAAGATGAGGCTCTTCACAGGTGGTACTCACCTCATCACCCAGTGTTTTATTCAAATAAACCTGAGAAAACACAGATGGTATTCGATTACGTGGCGAAATGCAAAGATAATTCTTTGAACAAAGTCCTGCTGCAGGGGCCAGTCAGGACGAACAACCTAGTGGTTGTGTTGTTACGTTCCAAAAGTGTTCGATAGCGCTGTCCTCAGATGTAGGGGAAATATTTTTGCAGGTGACGGTTCCTGAAAGACACCGATGGGCATTCAGCCTCCTTCGTTGGAATAATGAACCGATGTCTGGCTCATCGGACATGTGTCCGATTATGGCCTATCCTTCCGGGGCTACTATTTTGCCTTTTCGCGTGTAACGTGCACTCTGAAAGACTGCATTCGACAATACGCATCGATTTATCAAGTTGGCCAGCCTAATTGTCTAAAACATTTCACGTCGACAACTTCTTTGTGTCAGCGGACACGCTTGAAGATGCCAGATGAGTAGCGTTTGAATCGCGCGAAATGCCCCACTTAGGTGGATTTAAACCGGTAAAGTGGACGTCTCACATAGCAAAGGCGCTGTCAGATATACCACCGAACAGAAGGGAATCTGTATCCGGAGCACTGGACCTGGGCGATCTCAGTCGAATAGAAGGCCCCCGGGGTATCGGAGGACTGCTTCAGGATTCGCGTATCTTTACTGAAAAAGCCGTCCACTCGGAGAGGCATTTTAGCCTGCATCGCGTCGGTGTACGATCCACTGAGGTTAATTTCTCCGCTTGTTCTCCGCGGTCGAAAGTTACTGTAGGGCTTATGTGGCACGAATATCGGATGAGATACACACCTTGACGAAGAGTGGGAAAGGTGGTCACGGGATGTGGCGACGACAGACTCAGCTACTGTACCACGTTGTATCAGGGTTGCACATGTTTTTCGACACTTTCGAGATGAGTTGTGGAGCTGTCGGCTATCTCGGAGACTTCATGGGAGATTGTAGCATTTTTGGCTGCTTCTTGATGGGGAAGTCCCGTGTTGTAATTTTAAAGCTCTTGTCTATCCCAAGGTTAAAACTTACAGCCGCGGCATTAGCGGCTAAACTTGTGAGATCTATGGTAGGTGAAATCAAGTTGACCCTTGACATCATACTTTGGACAGACCCCGTCAACGTGTTGGAGTAATTGAGAAACACCTCTTGTCGCTTTGTCACATTTGTAGCCAGCCGTGTCCAACTAATTCGTGACTGTACCCAGGGCTGTTGATGGAGCCACATTCCGTCCTAGTTAAACCCGGAAGACAGTTTCGCAAGGAACCTGTGATGCTTTTTCTCAAGTTCTATGGGGACTTGAGAATTCCTGACCACCTGACAGGACGCTGAAGCCGATTCAAGCTGAGGAAGTGGTACTAAAGATGATGGTAGAAGCCAGTGTTAGTAGCGCACAGTGGTATGTGAAGCTTGTTTCACGTTACTGTCACTGGTACGCCTAACTCTCTGCGGTATCTTGGTTAATACGTTTCAAGAATTATTTACATGAAAGCTGATCGACAGTGTTCCATTAGGCTGGGGCCGTTGCTTAAGCTAGAAGTGGACCTGGCTTATGAATCTGTCGTTCGACTGGAGCAGCAAAGTGCTATTTGTGGTGACTTTGCGGAACACCCCAAAGGCAGACGGGGTACGCTCACCCGACTAAAGCCTGTCACCATAAACAATGTTCTGTTTCTCGGTGGAAGGGTTTCAGCAGGGCTGCCTAGTGGTACTCGAATAATGATACTGCCGCCCTGCGGGACTGTTGCGGATACGGTTATCAGACACTATCACGAGGTCGAAGGTCACATGAGAGCTGGTAATGCCCTATTATCCATCCGAAGGAGGTTTTGGATTGTCAAGGGCATGGCCAGTGTGCGCCGCGTTCTGATAAAATGTATTATGTGCAAAATGTTGGCAGCAAAGTCCTGCTAGCCAGTGATGGCTCCGCTTCTTGTTGATCGCAAAACACCTGGTGGCATCCCATTTACAGCCTGTAGCGTGGACTATTTTGGACCTTAAGATGTTACAAATGGAAAGATTATTCGCAAGAGATATGGCTCTCCCTTCAAGTGTTCAATGATATGAGCTATATATTTGGAAGTAGCACAGTCGATGTCAACGGACTGCTTTCTGATTACTCTAATGGGGTTCATTGAACGTCAGGGTTTGCCGGAGGTTATCTACGGAGATAACGGATCCAGCGTTGTGGGCGCGGAATGATAGCTGAAGGGGAAATTTCTTGGCTCCGACCAAGGCAAACTCCATCGGACTCTGATGGTCCGTAGTGTTCATTGCCTTTTTAATCCTCACGCTGCTGGCCATTGGGACAGAACATTACAGCGCACGATTCGCACAGTTCGGCAGGTCGTGCAGGTCATCACAAGGAAACAAGTGATGATGGACAAGGCTCCCTACACTACAGTAATTGGGGTAGAGAGAATTCTGAGTGATAGACCTTTTGTTCCAGTCTACGATGATCCGGATGGTCCCTAGGTTTTAAGACCAAACGATCTGTTGTTCTTTAGACCACACCCGGGTTTGCCATGCGTTCATATCACATTGACAGAAAGGCAAGATAAAGGGTGGAAGCAGGCCCAACACATGGCTAATGT
The DNA here is from genome assembly GCA_008508345.1 of Paragonimus westermani. NCBI lineage: Eukaryota > Metazoa > Platyhelminthes > Trematoda > Plagiorchiida > Troglotrematidae > Paragonimus > Paragonimus westermani. The sequence goes on from QNGE01001850.1 coordinate 117,403, forward strand.
GTTTTAAAACGCTGGATCAGAGAGTACCTACCCTCCATCCACGCGTACCTTAGGTGGATCAAGGTTGGACGAGATGTGAAGGTTGGTGACCTTGTACTACTGATTAAAGGCCCTCGACTCGTGGGAGTCTGGCCCCAGGTCATGGTAAGCAGAGTATTATATGGTGCCGACAATCACGTTCGCGAGGTATATTTGAGAAAAGGGGGCGGCATGGTCAGAAGTGACACAAGATCCTTAGGTTTTGAAGTAGTAGTATATGAAGTAGCTGCATGCGTTGAGATTTTGATGGTGGTTATTTTGATAGAACGTTGATGACCACGTTCCCTACTCTATTTATTCCCCTCTCCTTGGTTCTTCTCCTTACGCTGGAATTCTTTATCATGAATTCGACCCTTGCCTGCGGTCTGACACTACCACTCAAGTTACGCGCTGGACAGAACACTTCTCTTGTGAATGTTGATCTCGATGTATTATTAAGTCTTGATATCGTTTGCTTGTAGATGCCTGTTCCCGCGTAGTTTTTCTTTCATACTTTCCTTTGCCGGACGTTGGTTTATATGTATCCAGGTTGCGTTTTCCGTTTGACTGCTTTGCCATAACGTGACTGTTGCATTTGATCATATTTGCACGAACCGATAATCTCGGAACTTTTATATTCGGTGCATTTAATATCGAGGTTTGTAGCTACGTTATTCTATTTTGTTCATCACAACGTTTCTGAACATTAGCACCTTATTTATAGAAAAAATCGCCAATAGACCGTCTTTCCGTTTGTCTCTCAATCGGTTGCTCGGCGGGCTCAGAATTTATAGACGCTCGTTGCTCACAGACGCAACTATCCTGGATCAAACACATCGACAGTCGTCGCGGGAAGACCAAGCGTTGCTCGAACAACTACTAGACGCCCGGGATTACCAGCCACAAGTGCTTGTTTCGGGGTGGCCCACTCCATCCTTGCATTGCCTTTTATGCGCTGGGCCAAGCATCGCCTTCATCCTGTCTCCCATCAGCGTTTCCAGGGCGACAAGCTTCGTACAGTCTGCTTTGACGCAGACTACTTCGGCCACATATTCGAATTCTTCCGGGAACGACCGGATATCTCCGTCTTCAAGTGTCTGCGGCCTGGGTGTCTTCCTCCCCACGGCACGAACCGTTGTGGCCGCAAGAGAGACATGACCAGCAAAGCCGGTTATCACTCGGAATCCTGCACAGGTTATGTTGAAACATGAGCGAGCGATCGCGTATACCCATTTGTACGGCTGGCGTATGTTCGCACATAGTGGGCAGCAACACATTGTCGTTGAAACTATTGGCCCGTCCCTACAGCGCGCACACGTTAGTCCGGTATTCGCTTCTGGTTCACTGTCTTCCTGGCATTGACATCTGCCATTTATTCCCGGAATATGTTTCAAACCTGCGGGTAGCACACTACCCGCCAAAGAAACTGCCCCTTGTACAAAAAAAGATCTGCGGCGTTTGAGTTATATAACTCATTCCGTACCCGATACGTGGCACGAGCTAGAGGGTACATTCGTGTCTCCTGAACGCACTGATTGGTAAGAAGTGAAACGATGGAAACCAGTTTGCCCTGATAGCACGTTAGCCCCACTTTTATTTCTTTTCTAGCAGTGGTAAACTTTTAATGCCGGAAAGACTGAAAGCGTCGAATATCAGACGTTACAGATACCATGCATCGTTGTGGAGGGTCGGAATCTATAACGCAGTTGCAGGGTGCGAGGAAAGGATACGAAGGTGAGTGTGCCTTTAGCGTGTTTGGAACATGGGGATCTGTAAAACTGAGTATGAGAACACTAAAACGGGCGTAATTACAACAGTTGATGTAACATGGAGAATCCTTCGGCGGAGCTACTTATTTACAGTTAGCGCTGAACCGCTGTTTGGAATGTTTACTGTACAAACCGTTACACTCCTTCTTCCTTATTCCTCCGAGATTGCTGAATTTGTTTGGTTGGCTTCGAAGTTTGGACCTACGTACTCAAACCGTCCATAGAAAAACTGCATTGATCATCTTTATCCTTATATTAGCTACTTCTACCGTTTTCTTTACCCATTGAGTCTGAGCTCTTCAAACTCTTAAACACCAAACCTGGATATCTTCCTTCTGTATATTTTCCTTGACTAACTTATAACCAATCACTTCTCGATGCGACGACAATCGCTTTGCTCCAAATCAGCCGACGGCCACTCATTTGAGTGAGCTCAATTCCGTTTTGCTTTCCCTATCACTGAATGGTGCCCAATGTAACTGAGAGTCGGAAAAAGTAAGCGTGCACGAATTACCTTTGAGTTGAGTACCAGAGCCTGCTTCTATGTATTCGGTGCCGCTTCAATTCACGTTTGTGTGCCATGTGCATGACTTATTGGGCGTTTGGCGCATGTTTGTTCATGTTTTATTTTTACAGGACTGTTGTTAAAATTCTTTCTCAGGAAGAACGCTGTTCTCCAGTGCCTCCATGCTGCCCCAACGTTGGTCCGCATAGCTGAGGGACACTCGGAACAGGAACGATTGGCTTGCATATTACACTCAGTTGTCGAGTTTGTTGTACAGGCACGCTGTTTAATTTTCGAGGATTTTTCACATTTAAGGCAAGAGAATCAAGTTTTTGGCATCGCCCATGGGCGGGGCTGGGAGCCCACCAAGATTGGCGACGCTGAGAGACGTAGGTGCTTGTGCAGCCACTAGCTCTCTCAGTTAGCGTAATGACTATCCATAAACCAACTAAGTGGGGGTGTTGTGCCAGCTGGCTTTCAATATGTTTTTGATAGCTAACCTAATGCAAGGCTGCCTGCAGTTTAGTGCGGCTGTCAGCGGATAGGTTGCTTCAACTGCCGATTGGAACATCCAGTTACTCCGTGGGCTGCAAAGGAGTGGATATTGATGCCACCTGCACCAAATCCTAGTGGTAGATGTGGTGTGAACACTACTTCAAACTGTGATTCGTGGTCAGTGGCTGCACTGCAATCCACCGCTTCGAAGTACCTGTACGGCGGATTCTGAGGGGCAATTTGAAACCGGTGTTGCTCTTAGATAACGTGCAAACCGGCGGACGTAATTCAGGGTATATGTGTACTCACTACAGGATGAGAAGCATTCGGTTGCGTTGGCATGTGCGCAAGGAAAACACTCGTCAGGATAATCAAAACTAGTCAGTATGTTGCGGTTAATTTCATATCGTTGACACTGCACGCACGCTTCGGACTAGTAGCAGACATCGCAACTGATATTGTGGCAGATAAAGCTCTCAGGGATCGTGTTGACCGTGGAAGGAAATACCTGAATAGAAAGTGTCGTGTAACGTCAGATAAATTCGGCGGCAAAACTTAGCGGGATGATGGGGCGTTGAACATGTTGTTGCATAACATTTGGGTATGCGACCTTGGACCGGTAAAAGTTAATGCAGTTACTGAGAGACAACTGAGCCATCGGCCTACCAATGTAGTTTTTCCGTTGTTCGAAAGAATTAAGGTGAACTATTCCTGCGGGGCCAAAATTGCGGGTTTTGAAGCGAGGAATCTACTGTCCGTATCTTCTGGAAGACTTTCCGAATGATGAACTCAGTATAGAAAGAAATATCGGTAGAGACAAAGCACACGGCTTAGGTCCCTCGCTCCAGGACGGTGAGCCGTTGATGCACTATTTAAGCAGGTCACAAGGATTGTCGGCTACGCCAAAAATACATAGGGTTGATCACATTGAATGGTTGACATCCTCAACTAATTGGGCATCGGCTGATTAGGGGAGAGACACGAGAGGCCTGGACACGCTTATTATTTTTAACAGCGTTTCCGGTGGACGACAATCGCCTGTGTTGAATTTAAGCTAGCGGAGATATGTTGTGAAGGTTTATGAAGTCGAACACTGGTGAAGCTCGACGGTACCAGTGTTATCATCTGGATCCTAAAACTTACGGAGAAGTATTGGAAGGAGACGCGTCGTTTGGTGTCCAAATGTTTTGATCGCTTCACCCTAGATGATTCTGACACGGTTACACACAATATTCTTCTAGTGCCTCATGTCTGATCAAAAGAATCTAATCGTACATATAATTCTGCTGATCTCATGGTCGATGGCGATCAACTTCTGCAGACCATACATGTTTATTCTTGATTAAACTGGATTTCCGGTCGCCACCTGTAATAATCTGCGCTTCCAACTTCTGTGTGTGACGGAGCGTTTGTTTGGACGAGTAGGCATATTAGCAAGCACCTCATCCACCCACACGCGCAAACCATGCCGCGTTCGCCTACTGTCTCATTGTGACGTTCATCGACCGCGGGCCACGTCTTTGATCGATCTTGGAATCGCTTCTAAACGCGCCGAGATGTAGGCGACTTCACACCACAGCGTACTTACCGACGATTAAAGAATAAGTTGAACGTGCTCATCAACACCTGAATGTTTCTGTACCTGCTAGCAATAACCCTTCACGATACGACGTTCTGCCGTTAGTCTTGTTAGGTATAAAAAAACACGTTGGAAGCTGATCTACAGACTACTCTCCGAGTTAATCTGTTTGCTGATTACATTCACCGGGAACAATCCTTGCTCCACGCACAGCGGGACCCTGTGTATTTCAGTTAATGCAAGATAACCACGCGTCATCTACGTGGGAAGTTGGGGCTGTAGATTGTGATGGACGCACGAAAACTTGCGACTTTGCGAGGACAGTCCACGATGGACTCTAACAGTGCGGCAGTTTTACTTGGCTGACCAGAACTTTCCTGTTTCCGACTACCCTGCTCGCCCTTGATTATTAACACTCAGAGCTACCTATCTCCAACCCATTCTAATATGTTTTCCTTCTTCTCCGATTGTAGGCGTCAGCTGGTATGCCGGAGTAAACTTGTCAGTTCGTGCTCATTTCAAGGGTTTCGACTAGAGAAAACACCACAACATTGTGGGAGATTAACCCCTGGGTTTTTGAGAGAGTTGTATAACATGTTTGGAATGGCGGGGGTACCGACAAATACCCGCGCGCTTGTTCATCTTTCTACCACATCCTCGTTCCGTCTTACTACTTGTTCATCTGCACGTCGCCTTCGCTTTTCGGCCACGTAAAGCTTTGTCAACCATCGGTTTATTCTGATGTCAGACGTTCCCAGCCCGCCTTAACCCTTACATTTGCTCTCTTCTGCAGGAGTCACAGGAGACGAAACTCATACTCGAATCACTGTCATCTTTCTCATAATCTCAAAATCTTGGCGGATGGTAGTTTACATTTCTATCGCCTCTGTATCCACTTATGCCAAGTGGTGAGTGAGCATTTAGTAACGTCTTACTGAACTTTAGTGTTCACCGCAGCTTTTCATTCGTTACGGCCCATTAAGTTTGCGCCATCACTGTGATTTCTGGCTGCAATCTTTGAGCAGTTACTCCTAGAAATAGCACGAAACTGTTGTAGCGCCTGTTTAAATTTTCAAAGCAGTCAGAATTCCCCGTGGGTATACAACTTCCCTCAGAGCTGACATTCGTCATGCCAGTGATTCGATCGTATTCGTCTCTTTTGTGCACGCAAATGTGTTTCCGAACTCTGCCTAATCGTCCCATCTATCGGTCTTTCTACTGCAACTGTCAGTCTGAACAATAAGTCCGGGGAATGGTAAATGTTAGAACCACTTGTTGAATGGGCTTAGAGCATAACGCTGCCGGTTGTACCGTTTCCCCGACAGAAATGGCTCTCCTGCAGTTCATTCGTGATTTTACGACGCAGCTTTCAAGTTGACACCGACTGCTATAATTAAAACATGTATACATCCGTGTTAAATTGGTTCTGAAGATTTGAGGTAACTCACTGGGTAACGCGTACCTGATCGGCTCACTATCGCTTAATCAGAATGTCGGGTTAACAGGTCTATCTCCTAAGTCCAAAAAAGTCAGAAATGACGACCAAAAGGACTAGAATTTGTGGGGTTCCGTTTTATAAAATTTTGCTGGGGTATGTGGATTATCCGGATACACAAATTATTCAGCAGAAATGTATTCAAAATAGGTTGACCAGTAAATGGGAAATGAGCTCATAAAATGTCGGGCGCAGATGAAGATGGTTACATGTCAAACAGTAACAAGAAGGGAAGTTTTTCGAAAAAAGCAACAAAAGTTATGAAAAGAAGATAGAAAACTCTGTGCATTCGTGTTACAGAATTGATCTCGGTTGTTCACCGCACGCAGTAGAGACTAACAAAGACAAATTTCGGATCGGCTTTCCACAGACAACCCTAACACGCCTCAACAAATTCACCGCTCCGTATAATACCAAACAAAAACGACAAACGTGCCAGACGAAATTCATTAGATCCCACAGTCCAAATGGTACAGCTCATTGCTCACTCAGTAACACTTTAGACCAGTCTGTCGAATCCTGCTTTGAGCTCGGCAATCGTTTACAGTTTACAATCCGCTTGACGCTGTTTCAATGTGAAATTTAAGCATTTGGACCCTCTTTTTACAAACCCTCGCGTTTTTGGTAGCCACTCTACTGAAAGACCGTCCTACGCGCCTTTTTCTAATAGTGGATGTAAGACGAAGGTTACCAACTTATCATGGAGTGGCCGAACCGAAGCGCGTACAGACTGAGAATCTCAAGCTCCGACACGTACATGCTATTCCTGAAGCCCCTAGTTGCTTCAGTGGTACTACGCGTGATGAACTTGTTAGATGGCACTCTGTACAACGACCCAGTACACACGCCTTGGTAGGCAGACAAAGCCAGGGGTTTTACTTGACTGCTTTGTGTCGTTTAGGATTTCTCACTTCCTATGTGAAAGAAAGTCTGTTTAATCAACGCCAGAGTGGTAAACACTATTTACGACCATCCAATGACGATAAGCGAACAACCGGATGGTTACACCCTCTCTAACATCGAGTTGCGTGATGTTTGCTCTGCCTAGAGCAACACGAATTACGATGACATTACGAGCTTCCTCTAGGGTGATGGGCTTGCATAAATATCGTTCGTTGAAAGAACGACTAACCACCTGACTGTAGCCCAATCATAGATTTATCAGTTTGCGATCCTTCGAGAGTATCATCATTCACCATTATAAATGGTCAGTTTGGGATAATTTCGCAGCATCCAAGCACCTAGACCCTCCTTTGAATATAGGTTCAAAGTGTCCACCCTCCTCTGCGCAATAGGAATTGTTGTATCTTCAGAACCCCATGGAATAACATTCGAGTGAAATAATGGCTTTGTGGGGGTCATTTCGTTCGTCTGCCTGGCGAGATATCAAGTTGAGATCAATCAGAGACAAACTGTTACCACCAGTTTTCAGGATACCTTGGCCGCCAGAGAAAACAAATGAGTTCCGGTAATTATCTTTCGCAAAGTCCCTGAGGTAATTAGGAATCTGCAGATTATATGGTATATAACATTGGGAGGAGCGTGTAGGAATTAACAGAGGAAAACCGAACGGACACGGAACGGCAACCTACGTCTAGCTCTGATTACGCCAGGCGCTTCGAAGCTTCTGAAGTGAAACTCACGGTCACTGCTCAAAACATATATCGTCGACCGTGGCCTTGACTAAAAGAATCCTTGGCCTAAGAAATCCAAAATTATCCTCAGCACTGTAAAAAAACGACATAAATCTCCTCGATAATGAGGCGGCTGCACGGGAGAAGTATATCTACTTCCTTTAAGGAGCACATCCCTCTATTACCTGGAATAAACGCAGATAACGACGGCAAACCCAGAGCACCTGCAAAAGGCCCCAACTAAATAATAAGACTTGTACGGTGTTTACTAGAGAAAGATATTTCGGATTCGCAATATAAGAGTGAATCAAAAGTACCTCGCAAGCTTCATGAATTTGGTTTTGAGAACCACATCCTAAAAACAACGGTTCGCAGGTAAAACCGCGCAGTTTGCCCCCCACTGCTTTCGGGTCGGCCCACAACTATACTACGGCTCACTGTCACCATCCGTTATCCAACGGCTCCGTAGTAACTCATCTTCTTCCAAAAAAATATGTTAACCCCGGCAAGTACGTCGCCACTTGATTATGTTACCAACACAAATGTCTGTCAGACCATTTTTTAGCGCACGCGCCGACATTTCATCCACCGCCACCTGAAATCCCCTCCCCAAGTTCCACTCTATCATCCGACCATGACACTTTTCCAGCACTACCCATCTTGGACTCAAGCCCTTGCGACGTCCACTCGACTATGAGCGGAAAGTTAGCACATTTCCTAGATCTGGCACTTACATATAATATTTTACAACCCACTTCCCAATCTGTCATGAAGTTCTTCAGCAGTTTAAATGTCTTACCTAGCAAGGGGAATTACGTCAACGCAGTTAAAATGTTGTATCTAACAATGAGAGTTCCATTAACGCACTAACGCAAGATCATTGTCCAGTGAGATGCACATTTTCAAATCCTTTGTATTTTTATCTAAGCCCCATATCATTCTCGCGACTAAGACGTGGTATTTCCCCGATACTCTAAATAGTCGAATGAGCATCGTAGGTTATCACATGTTCCGTAGGAATCGTCTTATACGACGGAATGTTGGATGCCTTTTTTTACTCAAAAGAACAGTTCTCCTCAGTAAAAGTTGGTGAGTCTAATCTTCACAAATTCGAAGAGTCGTTGTGGTCAATGGTCTCTACTGGTTCTTGCCAGTTGCTTATAAGATGCATCTACAGACCACCTAATGCCGCTAGCAATGAGTCGACTCACCTTTTGGAGATAATGAATCATGTGTCCAACATGCCTTGCGAACACGAAATAATAGGTAGTGACATCGACTTGTCGACTCTCTTTCGGACCTCATTCTGTGCCCGGGCAAAACAGGCCGAGTTCCTTTCATGCACTCAACTGAATGGTTGGAACCAACGTGTACTAACTCCTACCAAACAGACAAATATTGGATCTCCTATTCACCATAGTTATCTCGTTTGTGGAGGCATCCGTTCCTCAACACTTTCCAGGAGGCGACCACAATTCCGTTAAATGTGTGTTTGATCTCAGTATGGTCACCAAACCGACGGTTGCATTCTACCGTCCAATCAAACTCGTTGACTGGAATACCTCATTCTCGCCAATTGAATCCTTAAGTCAGGATACCTACTTTCTTACATCATACCCAAGCGTAGCTGCAGGAGAATTTACCGAACATCTGATATTTTGTATCGACGTCTTGGCTCCCATGAAGTAAAACACGCTAACTCGTGTGTACAAAGAAGGTTCCTTACTGCAAAAGAAATTGACAGACCTAAAGTGCTCTAATCGAGGTGCGGAAGAACGCTAGATTTCTCACTGGTGATGCAGATGAGCAAAATGTTTAAACGCACAGAACGTCAGAAGCAACTCCGTCATGCTAACGAAACGCCCAATCCATAGTGAACAGAGATATATGAGACTAATGCAAATGATGAGGTTATTACTTCCAAAGACAACACGGCTGTTGATGATCCTTCCGATACATGTGAAACCTTCAACTACCATTTTGCTGCTCCTTTTATTGTAGATAGCACCTTGATAACTGCTAATATTCCGTCAAAACAGATAAAGTTTTCAGTAACTTTCTGATTAATTTTAAAAATTTTCGTCCATAGCTGGCTTTCACTAAGCCCTCGATCCATCCTGGGCCAGATGGAGTCCCATCAATGGTCGTCGAGCAGGGGTGCGCGGATAAATCCGTCTTATTACTCAATTTCTTCGACCTATCAGTTTCATCCAGCACCTTCCGTCATCAATAGAAAAAGTCAATAATCATGCCTCGTAACAAAAGTGGTCCAAGGCAGGACGTTAGTAACTACCGTCCCATCAACCCCACATCAATCTGTTCGAGAATGTTTGAAAGGTTAATAAGGGTGAATGGTGTTGAGTTCTCAAGGTCGCAAAACCTTAAAAACCTTTCAAACCACGGCGTTCTTATTAAGCGCTCTTGTGGGACATGTCAACTGGAATCCTTAAACCATATATTGATGTCAGTCGACGCAGAAAATGCGGTAATTATCATACTCTTAGACATGCAAAAGGCTTTTGATCACGTGCCCTATAAGCGCCGCTTGATCAAAACAACATATTTTGGCATACCAGACCCATTGTATAGCTGGCTTTTGTCATACCTTGAAGGCCGCACTCAAGCAGTCAAAATTGGAGAGCACTGTACAACACCAAAACCAGTGACTAGTGGGATGATCAAAAGAAGCGTTCTGGGACGATTGCTTTTCTCAATGTACATAAATGACTAATGCGATATTATTAGACATGGCAAGCTCATTCTGTTTGCTGACGTATCAAAGTCGCTTACACATTCCGCCAGCCCGATAAAATCGATTTCTGTCTACAAGATATACGACAAGACCTAGCGTCATTGCAGTTATGGTGCAAAACATGGCTGATGACGTTATGGTTGTAAACTACCCAATTCTTCTGTCTCAATAGACAGTTATAATATTGATATAGCGGCTTCGGTCAGAGGTCTAGGAATACGGTATTCAACCTCCTTTAATTTCTCCGAACAAGTATGTTTTCAGGTAGCAAAAACTAAAAGAACAGTAGGCTGTATCAAGAAGACGTTCAGTCTACCGACTGCGAAGTTGAAGTTTCACAAAACGTGCGCACAGCCTCAAATGGAGTATTGCATATTCATTTAATGCCATCTACGCAAGTCTGATAGGCTTGCGTTAGAAAACTTTCAACGATCATTTACCAAAAGCTTATTAAGTTATTATTCTTCGCTCACATACATACAACGCTGTCAAAAAGTTGGTATTGATCCACTCGGGTTACGTAGACTAAATTTGAAACTGATGCTCCTTTATAAACTCATACATTTGGACGCCATTGCCACCGCGTTTACCGTTCATTCACAACACAGAACTACATGTAGTCTGAGAACTAGGGGCTTCACTGTGCCAGCTCTGCTCTCTCGGGAAAAGATACGCTTAAACTTCTTCATTGTAAAGTATTCTCACATTTGAAATAAACTTCCGAATGAAGTCAGAGCTAGTGACAACACAATGTCTATTTTGGAACTCTCTGTATCATCTGATGACGTTTTTGAGTGTGGTCCGAGAAACATTTAGCCGCCAGCTGTGTATAACGTAGACACCAGCCCCCGCGATCTAACCCCCTTGAAAACGGCCTGCTTGAAACGGTTTGTTGTATCATTTAGCCACACGACCGCTCAGCATTTGGTTTACTGCATGCTCAATAAACCGTTTACAACTCAACATTATTTTATTGACATTTGTTTATTCAAGTGCACGCGTTACCCAGATTGCTAAGCAAGTTGAAATGGGCGCTTATTACTTAATCAAGCAAAATGACGTTATACGAGATCTATTTAGAACACACGCATTTCATGGGGTCTTCCGGGTCATCGGATAGATATTTCAATTACCCGAGCAAGTCCCGAGTGAATAGCGAAGTGTCCCAATAACCTGTTGGAAGGGTTATATATTTCACTAACCAGATCAGAAGTGTATGCGAAATTATTCGTCATAGTGAATGTGGTCACCCCACATTTTCCCATTTGAAAAACACTTAAAACACGAACGTACCTGGGAATATTCCACACATCAGATGGCGTCGTTATCTAAAGAGGTCGGTTGTCGTTTGTTATCCAAGAGAAAACCAAACAGCCCAAATGGAAGCACTGCCGATGTCTTCGTTTCCGATTCAGGAATATTATCAAGATGATAAAAGAAAAACACCTATTTAAAAGTGAACAGCAACGGAAAGTTTCACGGGTCTTAACGAATAAGAACGAAACCATTTGTGATGAATATCAGTGAACATGTAGTCTCACGTCAATTATTGAGGTTCAGGTTGTACACTTCTGATACTGGGCGTAATTCTAATACAATCTTTTGATTGTCGTTCATTCGTTGTGTTCTGCTCAATTCGGTCTCGCGTCAAGTTCTATCTATTCACCAATTATCACATTGGCGTCACGGCAGTCTTCGATAACAATGAATTCTATGATTCTGGAAACTTTGGACATTCATTCATCCCCTTGTTGTACTGAAGATTATTTTGAACGATGTGAACTACGGTGTAGGACTGTATCCAACTTAAATGTGGAGACAAAATCAGCCTTCTTCCTCTCAAGAGTAGGAAAAGAGGCCCATTGTCTTCTGAAGAATTTATCTTATCCAGATTCGCTGATGGAACTCACATACGAGCGCAAAAAGAAAACACTGCTCGCTCATGTTGCTCCTGTAAATTTCGAGGTCCCTGAGCGAGCCAAATTCAATATCATGAAGTGCCAACCGAACCACTCAGTCCGTGACTTTATTCTCCAGATTCAAACTCAGGCAGCACAGTGTGGTTTTGGTGATCAGTTGGTGGACAACTTCGTAACCGACTCATCACCGATATTAATGCACGGGATCTGCATAGACAATTGCTGTTACTTCCTAAACCTACGTATCAAAATACCAAAGTCATTTGTGAGCGGTGCGAAGACGTTAGTAATACAGTCCATATTGGGAGTGCTAGTGAGACTCCGGTCTTGTTTGGGTCGATGAAAAAGCAACCTACAGAACGCAGTACTCTGCAGCTATTCAATTCAGCTCCTAAGTATGGTCCTCAACAGGTTTCTCAAAATTCTTCGTAACAGTCGACACATATCACTGGCAGATTCGGGGATTGTGCCTCATATGACATGAATCATTCCAGATATACCTGTATTCACCGCAGCTCTATATGCCACAATTTCGGAAAACGAGGTCATTTACAAAGTGTCCGTAAGTCAAACAGAAAATGTCAATTTATTGAAATTGATCGGATTGAATTTGATGCTACATGTGACAAGATGGAGTCCTTCACTTTGACGGTTGATTCATCTACTTCAGGGCATCTATTTCACACCCTTTACACAGTACGTGGCAAGAGGCATGATTTTATTATCCACACTGGCAGTGCAGAATTCATTATACCACAAAGGCATTTATCACACTTCTATCCTAATTACGTAATCCGTCCTTGTTCTTGATTGTACCTTTGTTGTTACTCATCATGGCTCATCCATTTTGGGGCTGAAGTTTTTAAAAATGCTTCACATCCATGTTTCCTTGCTTGTACCACTGAATAATTGCATGAGCTTGAAAGACCTCATTCTCAAGTGCTCGAAGGCCACAGGCCGCATGAAGATACCTCAAGTTAAACTACGAAATAACTGGTGGTTCAGTTTTTCCGGAGCGTCGTATAATTCCTTATAGACTCCGTGAACCGGTAAAGAAATTGCTCAACGAGCTGATAGAATAGTGCGTTATTGAGCCTACTGATTCATCCTCTTGGGCCACGCCAATTGTGACACCCTTGAAGTCTGATAGGAAAACTCCGCGATAAGTGGAGATTATCGACGTACTGTAAATCCATGCCTCAAGCAAAATACGTGCATTACTGCTGAACCTGAGGACATTCTGAACAACAACACCACCACTGTTCCCAACCATCAGAAACATTCTGAACAAGTTTTCAGGATCCAAAGATTTTTCCAAGATAAACTTGAAGGATGCATATCTACAAATTCCTTCGCATAAGACATCAATGCCGATAACAACAATCAATACACTTGATAGATCTGTCCGGTACCACTTGTTGCCGTTTGGACTTGATAATTCTCTTGCTATCTTCCAGCAGGTAATGAATAACATTGTGGAGGATATGGATGGTGTTGAAGTTTATCAGGATGGTATCATCGTACATGCTCCAGACAAGTTCACTCATGATTCTCGTCTTTTGAAACTATTCCAACAGATTTTTGACAAGCACATTGCTGTTAATTCGAACAAATGCGCTTTTACTGTAAACATTTTCGAGTGTATCGGGTACTTAGTTGAAGGTAACGGATTCAAACTTGATCCCAAACGTCTAGACCCATTGGGTAATGCACCTTCACCCACAAACCTATCCGAATTGCGTTTTTTGTTAGGTGCTTCGCAGTACTATTCCCGTTCCATTCCAAATTTCTTTCATCCTGCTGAATGCTTATTTCAGTTGCCTTCTGAGAAGCAGTTCACGTGGACTCCAAATCGTGAACGGTGTGTACGTTCACTGTTGAACTTTCTGTCAAATGATGCTATACTTCGTCCATTTTCTTTTAAACCTATGCCCGTGGTAATTACTGATACTTCTCCAGTTGGAATCGGAGCTGTGATTAAACAGGACAACAAACCAGTTGTGTGTGTATCACGTCGACTTAGTCCAGCGGAAAGGGGTTATGCTCAGATACATCGTGGAGCTCAGAGGGTAGACTGAGCGGTGAAGCGGCTTCTTAAGTATCTGTTTGGAATACTTTTGAAAATTTTTGTCGGATCCTGAAGCACTGAAAATCATTCGTAATCCCGACAAGTCACTGGCACTTTCATCAGCAACCATGGCTCAACGATATAGCATAGCACTCAGTGCATATGATTATACTGTAGTGTACAAATCAACCAACCAAATCAAACATGTGGGTTACTTGTCACGTGTTCCATATACATCTGACCAAACTTGTAGTAATGATTGCCTTCTAACCCAGCCTCTGTCGGCTAGCCGGACAGAGTTGATCCGCGATACTCAACGCGCTACGACGTGGTTGGATCCCACAAGTCAAACGGAGATTTCCTGAAATATATGTGCGTCGGAAAGAAGTATCATTCACTCCAGACGGATTATTGTGCGCGACTGACAGAATTGTTATTCCTCCAACTCTTCGTAGAGCTGTTCTGGACGATCTATATTCTGGACATCTTGGAGTTAAAAAGATGAAGTCTCTGGCCAGGTTAACGTGCTGGTGGCCAGAGATTGATGCTGATATTTGTCGTCTGGCTGAAAGTTGTTCATCTTTTCATCAAAAATTCCACAATTCACCGTATAAATGGACTCCATGCTCGATGTCAAATGAAGCAACGGGTTCATGCGGATTACTGTGGTACTTTTATTTACTGGTATTATGCGCTAATAGTGATTGATTCCTATGCGAAGTGGCCGGAAGTGGCATTCAAAACAACGCCCACTGCAGAATCCACCATGTACGCACTCAGAAGACCATTCAACAGAAAGGGTATCCCTCTTGTGTTACTGCCTGAAAATGGTGCTCAGTTTACTGTCAACCTTCCAACTATTTGGCTCACCGGCATTGGATGCAAGTACCTGGTTACTTCTGCTCGATTGCCCTGCTCTAATGGTGAGGCTGAAACCTTTGTTGTAACACTCAAAACTGCTATAGCCTGTCTTCTGTGCATTACATTTTTAAGACCTTAAAAAAGGTGTTCATAACTGCATACTACAACGTCGTAATATCTGCCATTCCACCACACATGAATGTCCTACAGGAATTTTTAAAGGAAGGTCTTTGAGGTCAAACTTGATGTATATCCGACCTTCTGAAGTTACCCTCTATCGTGGTACTGATTTAAGAACCTCATCTGCCTCACCTCTAAGGATTCTTGGTAAATGTCTATACCGACTTATAGATGTTGATGGTTCACCCGTAAATAATCGACACGTGGATCAGATACGTTTCGAGGACACAAGTCAGTTCGTTTTAAATTCTGGCGTGAGTCCAGATAATGACGAGTCCGTTCTAGATTCTAATTGAAACCAAGAAATTACAAGCATCAATCGTAGGTGTACAGGACTGCAAACGAAACAACAAAAGAATTTCAACAACCCCCTGTCCGATTCAACGTGTGTTGGAGGTGATGAATGTCATTGAACATGTACTTTCACGTCAATTAATGAGGTACAGGTAGTACACTTTTTGAACCGGCGCGTAATTCTAATACAACCGTTTGATTGTCGTTCATTCATTGTGTTCTCCTCAATTCGGATATACCGGTTACTGGGCTCGCGTCAAGTTCTATCTATTCAATAACTACCACACCATTACAACGATGAGCTTACGTGGCCTATTTGACCGGTGAGATAGATATGTGTGTGAAATGCTTGAGTGTAGTTCACAAAACAACGCAACTTAACCGAGATACATGATCACCAGTAAAGCTGAAGTGCTGAGCAGTAAAATAACTATAGGAGTGAAACGGGTGAACAGGCAAACATGACGTGACAATAACAGTACTGACCTCTACAAATATTGTCTCTGCTCCAACAAGACCGAGAAGGTCTTGCATCAGGTCGTGTACATCATCGCGAAAATCACGCAATTCATCTGTACTCTCGAGGTCCGCCGTAGTGCTGGGGCAGAAACGAGTCAAAGCAACAACGACCCGGGTAAAATAGGGTACCAGAGCGACAACTGGACGGGGTTTTGCTCCACTACATGCGGGACTGCTACCAGACACGTCTGGACCGGAGGGTGTGGATGGCAAAGTGGCGATTACAGAACGATGCTGAAACAAACAGAACGCAAATGTATCACGTGTGAGATAGTGCTGTATGCATATAAGTGAGATTGACTTTAGGTTACACCAACGGAACGACTGGCATTTCAGAATACGTCTAAGTAAGAAGTAGCAATTTATTGGGGAACCTTAGTGATAAGGGGAAACGGACAATCAGCACGGCACCTATAGCGCATCCTAATTTCAGAAACGAAATACCTTGATAAACGGTTTCCATGTCACTTTTGACACAGAATTACGAGAAACAATGCACACCAAAAGTGGTGTGCGTTAAAGTAGCCCACTTCTGTTATGGCCCGCTTTTGTCCTGAACTAAATATTGTAAGACTATCTCATGCATCTACAAATATGATGCGTTAATGCCTTCCTCAGCGGGAAAATTATGGACATAAAGTATGCTGATGACAGGGTGCTGCTAACTAAGTCAGACGCTGATAGACAAATTTATCCGCTCGCGGAAGCACAGTGATCTGAAACCGTGACAGCAGCGTTATTCTTAGACTAGACAGTGTTGTGCTAGAGGTCGTAAAACGCGTTGTGTATTTAGAACGCACTGCGAAGTCCAAAGAAGACCTTACTTAAATTCACTCGTGTACGCGCACACTTGGAATGGTTTCACTTTGGGGCTGGGATACAGTCACGAAACGTCGGCGGGACCAAGTACAGTGACCTAAATGTATTTATTCGATTGTACGTATCGTGTGGTATTGACGGAAGGGCAGCGAGATGATGTGAAACTAGGTAATGAACAAGTTTACTTACTCAAACCACCACTCATTCCATCACGCACCTACTGTCGAGCTTCCAGCT
Organism: Paragonimus westermani; assembly: GCA_008508345.1. Taxonomy (NCBI): domain Eukaryota; kingdom Metazoa; phylum Platyhelminthes; class Trematoda; order Plagiorchiida; family Troglotrematidae; genus Paragonimus; species Paragonimus westermani. The sequence goes on from QNGE01001850.1 coordinate 134,547, forward strand.
TAGCAGCTGCAGAAACGTCATGACGTGACAAAAGAAAATGGGGTCAAAAGTTAAAAAGTTAGGAAATGTAACGTTTTCGTCTCTGGATCCGTCTCATGACCCACCTAGCTTCTGGTATGATACGTTAGGAGAGAGCTCACTAGAGTTGAGGTAATGGTAGTCTGGCTGTGGTGTACAGAACAGGGGTAATTGAAGAAATGAGGCAGTAAAATCTGATGCTGTCTTATCCACACTTGCCACTCGGTTGTTTGTTTGCAGCCTATAAGCACCTTGGGTTGATTGTGTGGGTTTGCAAACCGAAGTGGTTGCGCCAAGGACCGCACAAGTCCACACAGACCACCTGTATAAGCCCTCTCATGTGCCAATTTCGATTCAAGCTTTGAAGAACTACTTCGTCGTCAGATGTAAATCGATGCTGTCAAACTAGCTCAAAAACAGGTGCTCAAGACATATGTCAGTGTAAAAGACAAAATCATACAGTAGGGGAGCAATTTCGGATCCCAATTCGGATATCAATAATTTGCATATGAACGACGACCCTTAAGCAGATAATTCTAGAACAACGACTAGCCAATTCGCTGATCTAGTTCTGAAGAGCGTCGATAGTGTCAGCTACTCTGCCTAGAACAAAGGTCAACATCGTCGTGGGGACTTCACTTGAAATGGCGTGCCCCTTTACATTTCATGAGCGCACAGTGAACAGTATTTTTACTTCGACACTGATGGCAATGCTTTAGCAAAAAGTATCAACACAGAAAGACCGTGTTAACCAGGCTGCTCAAGTATTGACCACTGCGGAATACCGACAAACCAGTTAGGCACACAGTAGTGAAAATGTGAACAAACATAGGGATTAGCAAGTTAAAAGGGATAATCCGGGTGGATAACTGAATCCGAGTCATGAAACTCGCTCAAGCCTAAACAAGCTATGTGTAGGTCGGTAGGGCACATATCATTAAGTAACTTCGCAGTGTAAAAAAAAGATAATCTCTCAACTTAAACACTGGAGAATGAGAGCACAGACCTGAACGAAAATGATGAGTTGGGTCATTTTAACCAACCGCTATTCGATGAGTCAGCACGTACACAGAACAGCATTTGTCCGCTCATATATGTTAATGTAACAAAAAGGTTGTTAAAGCTGGTCTTGATGAGAAAAGTGGAACGGAGGCATACCGTAGTCAAACGATAGGGCTGGGGCCAGTGTAGCTCATAGTTTGCGAGAGGAGAAGTTAGGAGATGGTGATTGATCGAGTTTAACAGTAGGAATATTGTCGTTGTTAGTAAAGTAACGACTACCAATGAGGCGGGACAGTAATCACAGCGCAGAATTCGCCTTGCATCTCCCAGTATACTCTCATTTACAACTGATTTCAGAATGCACGTGGATTCAGGTTGAATGGCAGAGTCATGACAGAGACTACAGGGGTAATTAAAATGTACAACTTTTACCTTAACCAACATGAAGTCAGGCTACATTATTCACTACGGCCAGACGGCAGTCAAGCATCGCTGAGTTGTGACAGGGATGATTATGTATAAGCAATTACCATGGTCGGACATATACGGGGAATAACAAGTCAAAATACAGAGCCAGCCGTTCTCGCAACGGTCATGAGACTGGCGAAACGACACTATGGCCCGCTTCGGCAGCCGTCACAACATTGACGTGAAGTTCATAAGGAGAAATCCAACAGAATAGAAGCCGATAAAAAAGCATGAAATCGGTGAACTAAGAATATTGGGAAGGCGAGAAGATAACTGAAGGTGGTACGCAGTCAGCTTGGTCAGCGCTTTTAGCTAGTGTTCGTAGTCCCCAGTCATACGGGCATCATCCACCAACTTTACTCAACGGAATTGTTGGGTCTTCATAGATGACTACGTCCTCGATTAGCCACCCGCGGTTCTGCACAACCGTTGATAAGTTCAGTAAGCAACGGCGAGGCAAACGCCCAGCTGGCACAAGGAGTATGAATCACCTGTCGCAGACTGTACAACGTAATCGGCTATTCTACTGACGAACGGCGGCGCTAACCATATTATCACCTCATTTTATGTGAGCTAGCCAGCGGAGACAGTGGCGGTCAAACATAGTCGGTATTCCGACTGCGAGCAGGTCAATTCTGAACCATGGAGTAAGACAGATCGCTACAAACACTACACACCACCCTTTTCAGCAACAAACTGAAATTCTTCTGATAACAAACATGATGCAGGGTAGCTTAAACAGCAGGCGTCTTTGTTGTCTTCACCAACACCTCATCAGCAAGGTTACAAGCGGGTGGAAAGGTGCTATCCAAGCATGTGAAACGGTCCAGTTTAAGGTGGACGGTCCAGGATGGGAAAATGCGAGAACGAGCACCCCTATTCTGAACGGCAAAGCTCATTTCGTACAGACCAGCATGAACACTCATTTTTTCAACACGGTCAGTCTTCCGCGGAAGAAAGGATTAGGTCGGATATCATCCGTATGACGTACGTTAGCCATACATAGTCAACACGCGAAGACCACATGGGGTGTCAAAAGCACCGACATGAAAAGTAATATTAAATACGTTAGGGTCCTCAAGTGCGTCCTTCAGAATGTTGCCTACGACAGAGAGAAAGAGGGAGATGAAACATCTCGGCCGAGTATCATTTAAGGTAATGGGCACTCCCAAACAGTTATCCACAAACTCTCACTCTGCCAACGGAGCGAGTATACATATATTGATCGGAACAATTTCACATATTTATTTGTTAGAAATCTGCAAACAGCACAGTTCCAATGAACGTTATGAGCAAACGTATCAAAAGTAGTCCTTAGGGTTGAAAAGACCACGGGCGTGAGTTGACTATGTGGGTGCGTTTGCCTTGAAATTCATCGTAGGATGCAAATGTGGTCAATGCACCTTTTAACAGATGGAGACCTAGATAAGACAAGCTAATGCAACGGAGAGTGAACAGGCAACTTGGGCAAGTCGAAATTAACAGTAAATCGAGAAGCTACGTTATGGCTAACGAAATTCCTAAACTTACCCGAATGGCGTCATCTGCCAACGAGTGAAGCGCGTGAAAAGTGGTTGCTGCGAGCTCACGACTCCCCAGAGGAGGTGAAAGATCCAAAATAACTAGCAGACAATCTAACATGCGCAAATCACCAAATCCACCGGAGCCAGGATGTTCGGGTTGATCGACCAAGGACGGTCGAAGTGTTCGGATAAGGGAAGAGAAGATCTGTGTTAAACAAATACATCGGTCTTTGTATAATTCTAGTTGTTCATGTTGTTGCGCTTGGCCGGACGCGGATGCGACTGCACTCGCGCAGTCCTGCACTACCTTGATGAGTTCGTATATATGGCTTTGCAGCCATGTGAGCAATCCATTCGACGTACCGGAATAGCCCTGTAGGTAAAAACATGGGAGAAGTTTGAAGTGAGAGAGAACATGTAGCGACAGACACGTGAGCGACAACCCAATGTTCGTCGAATCAACGAGCGGTTAACTGCCTAACGCTCAAATCGAACGTGCACAAAGTGGTGTGTTCAGCGATCTAACATTAATCGGTGTCAGAGAGCAAAAACACTTCAAAAAATGTTCTGGCCAAATGACCTACACCCGGACCAATAATGCTTGACCTCGAACTGGGATACGGCAAGCCGAAACAGCAAAGAAAAAGAGGGTAGTCTATCGATAACGCATGCATCACCCTGAAATTTCGACCTGACCGGACCAGCGAAAAAGCAACTATATTCATTGAGAACTGTGATCCTGAATGACACGCAGAAGTGAGAACAATTATTCGAATAAACATTAAGACCGTACCTTGAGAATGACACAACATGCGTCAAGTCTAACATCAGATTCTTCGTCTTAGAGTAAGGTTTACTCTACCACTAACGAAAATCTCACAGGATACTCCAGAGCGAAGTCCACGCACATAAAAAACCTTGCAACGTCCGGAGCAAAAACTCCGGACACACTTTCATGAGGCAACCCTATTGACTGTTGAGCCACTGACCTGACAATAACCATGATTGAACTGCCATATGCAGACACTCACCCACATTCGCTTGTGGTAATGCTTAGACTGGTCGATCGCCCTGAGGGGGGAACACAGTAAAAGTCCTACTAAACCCAATCGACCAGGAATTCCCTCCAACTTCCCCCCAACTTACTAACTTCTTGAGCGACATTTTGATAACTGGTGTCCGATGTGAAGCCAATGGCGCAGTATTCGAGCGGGCCGTCTCCAAAGTGTGGCCGAAATCCTAGTCCCAGCTACGGTGAGAATACGCGCTATTGATAGACTCCAACAAGAGCGAAACTAGAGTTTAGTGTTTTCTTTCGAAAGAGGTTAACAGTAGTCGATGGGAGTGCGAGGACTGCGCTTAACTACGAGCGTTGCTTGATTCAGATGAATCAAAATCCTCCACTAATCATCAACAAAGAAAACTACTTTAGGCGGCTACCAAAACCAAACATAAACTAACACGAGCCCGTATTAATTCAAATTTAACGTGATGCAATAGCTGAAGCTATGGACAGTACAACAACTAAGAGTAAGCCAATCCCACCGTCAGCAGTAGAAACAGATATTCGAAATTTAAATCTACAGTAGGTTTTGAGTGCCAAACTGTTCTTTCCAGTCAGATAAATTTGCTATTGGATGGTAAGTAACATTAAATTTTACAAGAATAGAAACAGTAACCGCAACTTGAATAACGTTTGAGGCATCAAAAGCACACATGACGTATGTCAGTAAACAACAGCACAATCGAGGGCGTTGAGTAAGATTACCACAAGCGAAACTTACTCTACACTGATACAGCAAAGCCAAAACCCACTGAGTAGCTGCTTCATATGTAGATTCTGGTGTAGACGCGGGATTCCGAAGCACACAAAAGACCGTTTCCAACAAGGGTGCAATAGGAATATCTCGTTCAGTCATAATTCCCGTATGGTCCCACCAGCTGGCCAGACAGTTAAAGATCCGAGTTAACATGGACATCTGTGAGGTTTTTGTTTTTGCCGACTAGATGGAAATGAAGTTATGAAGAAGGCAGACCAGATACTAAAGCAAGGAATAATGTCATTGACCTACGAAACGCAAACGACTTATACAAAAGGGAACATGACCAAGACATGTCCTGTGCCGGGAGATGCGATGGGAAACATAAACTATCACAACCATCAACAACATAGACAACGGTACATTAGCAGCATTCACTGATCTTCAAGTGCCACACAACCATTGACTAAAAAGAAAACCCTGTATAGGAACAGAGAAGTAAGAGGAAGTGAAGGGAAAGGGATCTAACTACTGAAAATAGCTACGTCTATATTCAGCCATTCAACATAGAGGTGCCCACACCTTGTAAACACAACCCAGCTAAAAATGAGATTAAGGTGCCACGAGTAAGAGAGCCTCCTTACTGTCTCACGTCGTTAAGAGTAAGGGGGGATACACGTCGAATGGTTCTTGTGACGGAGCCAAATAATTTGTAATAAAACATAGGGAAACTGAAAAGTCGTAAATTTGAACCGTCGTCA
>QNGE01001851.1:0-58781 GCA_008508345.1 Paragonimus westermani
GTTCTTGGTACTTTCTGTAACCCCCATGAGCGGTGCTACACCTCGTTTTTAATGGCTGCTTTTCTGGTCAACAGAAAACCGCCGGACATCGAAACGAGCATGCTGACTGGATCCGGGTAGATTGGGCCCCCATCCTTAAACCCGTGTACAAATCGGTGGAATCGCTGAAAATCGCTGAAACTATGGACAGAGACAAGGGACGACTCTTGATGACTTCTTACCAGTTCTGCGGTGTCAGATATCTTCGTCAGAAAGAAAAGTGCCCAGCATTTGGAAAGAGGTGCATAAAGTGCCGGAAAATGAACCATTTCGCCAGACAATGTAGATCGTCTACGGTCAGTTGGATCGACGAAGATGGTAGCAAAGTGATAAAACGGCTCAATGGATCAAGAGGACAGAAAGGAATCTACGGGGAACTGCTCATAGAAGATACAAGAAAAAAGTGCCAGCTAGACTTCAGTGCACCAGTTAGTGTCATATCATCAGGCTGCAACAAGGAGGGCAATAAACGCGAATCGAGTGCACAGCTAAAAGTGTGGAATGGCGCAACGACAAACGTTAATGGAGTTGCGACACTGCCGGTCACGAATCCAAAAGATGGGAAGATTTATATGCTTGATTTTTTTGTGGCCGACTGGGACTCAATGCCCACTTCGGGTGTTGATACCATTCAGATGATGGGTTTCATGTCCGTTAATCGCGGTGAATTTCTGCATAAACTAGCCGGTTTCGATGTTCTTTACCAGTATTCACGCGTTTTTGGTTCAACTCTCGGTCACATGCCAAACGCTGTTAGTCTATTTGTGGTTAGCGATGTCACTTTCTGTTGCGTTACCGGTTCGAGAGATCCCGTTGACCATACGAGATAGGTGCAAAGTGGAACTGGACCGACCAGTTCGAACTAAAGTGATTGCTCCGGTAAAGAAGCCGACCGAACCGGTTTTTCAGATTGCCGTAACTTCAAAGAAGTCAGGTGAATTTCGGTTGTATATCGATCCCGGACCACTGAACAAGGTACTTCGAAGAGAATTTTACGGTCAACCAACCATCGATAACATTCGAATGGAACTGAGTCAAGCGCAATTTTTCAAAAAGGTAGGCCTATCCTCGACTCTTTGGCAAGACGATTGACGATTTGCACGACCCACGTGGTTTACTGAGCGGTCGCAAACGAACGAGCAAATCACCTCAGAGGGGTTATGAACCGGCACTTTGTCCCTCAGGTTTGAAGTAGTCAGTGGTAAATGGTGAGTGAGATAATCGGTCTAGCTGCATTGAACGTTCTCTTAAGGGAACAAATAAGTCGAGGGGTCGGTGGTTCAGCCAAAGTGTCCTCCTTGTAGGGCAGTCGCATGAACGTCAACTTTTTATCTACTCCTTGCTTCTTAACTGATATTTGCACTACTTTCATATGCCTGGCCACGAAATTGTGGGAGTAACCATTCTCTTGCAGCTCGTGTTCCAAATCATTCACTGAGCAGATTTTTCTGGCTGTCAGCCGAACATTTAATCAGGTTTCGTTCGTATTTTAGGTGAGTAAAATTACAGAAGTTAATTTACCGGCCAGACCAAGTAGTCCTACGATAAACGGTGCGTCTCAAATTTTTCGTCTATTCTTCTACTCAAAGAGACATCTCAAAAGTGGAACTACCCATCTGACCCCAATTCTGAGGTGAAATTCATTAGCGGCTGTGCGCAGTTGGAAGTCATTTAGAATATCCCTCATGTTGACAGATGAATCTGTGGTAACAAATATGTCCTCGACGTAACGCCTGCAGAAAACCATTTGATTTATGACAGGGCTCAGCACCGCTCGTTCCAACTTGCCGATAAAAATATCTGTCAGTAGTGGTCCAAATGGTGACCCCATTGTCACTCTGTCAATCTATATGCCAAGGTCAGTTGAAAATAAAATGCACGTTGTGGGTGCACTTGAGAAGCAGGTACTTCAAATGTTCTGTTGATAAGCCAAACGTTATGTTGTCGCTCTCGATGAAATTGCGCAAGTTATCTCTTTTTTTTACCAGCAGCACACTGGTTTGCAAGGAATGCACGTCAAGAGATCACGTGATTTTATCGTTGACTCGAGTGTCGCTAATTGTATTCACGCATTTGAAAGTATCTCGCAGGGTTGACACAAATTTCTTCCGAACTGGTTCCAGGAGCTCGGCAAGCTTTTGTGATAAGGCATGATACGACAAATTATCAACATCCGAAGTAGAGCGCAGAGGACAGTTAGTCCTTTGGATCTTTGGTGGCCCATAGAGACGCGGAATAAAGGTGCCCGTGGGCCTCATACATTCATGTTAAGCAGTTGTTATGACTCATTGCTCTTTCAAGGATTTTAGATTGTCACTTTTCTGCGTCTCTATTGCCGAAATTGAGGTGGTGTAAATCTTGTCCAATACCGAGTTTCGCGACTAACCGTTCATAGTTTCATTCCCCTTTGTAACTTTAACTGTATGATAAGATTTTATAGGAAACATGGGTTTGCTACACCTTGTGTTCAACGTAAAAAATTTATTGCATATTGTATTGATCGCGTTTTTTGTGTTTTTTTCGGCCTTGTCGCGCTTGTGTTTGAACCAATCAAGGCTTATTGTTCTACTTTATATGCTTCTTTTTCCTGTCGAAAATGGCTAGCACTGGACCTAACACTGTTGGTACTCAGCAGTCACTCATCGAGGCAGCAAGCACTTGCAGCCGTTAAGGATGCAGAATATCCGTAAAAAGCTGTCGGAGAAGTAACCAGATCCCCGAAAATAGGAATAAGCTCAGAGAGGTCATTTATGTATATTAGAAACAGCAGTGGACCAAGCACGGATCTTTGAGGAACTCCCGCGGAGACCGGAGAGGAGAAAGAAAGACCCAAACTGGCTTTCATTCTGGAAGCCTTGTTACCGAGGAGGGAAGTGATCTCTCCTTGGATCGTGCGGGACACAGTCAAGGGATGCGGCAAAGTCGAAGAAGAAAGCATTCAAGGTATGACTATCGTTTTTGGCTTCTGCCAGGCCTTTTAGGGAGATAGGCTTATTGGCTACTCGAAGCAGATCGAGATGAAAGCCATGCTGAGCAGGACAGAAGAGGTGATTTGGGAAGAAATGGTTAAGGACGACGCCGTTGAACAGACGCCGTATCATCTTACATGGTATGTTGGTAAGGTTGTTCGGCCGATAACTGGCAGATGAGTTACGACCACCTAACTTAGCTTGATACTCTGGTGGTTTTCAAGCCGTTCCAAATTAGTGCAAGCGAGAAATCTGTGAACACACCAAACTCGTACAAGAAAAGATCCTCCCAAGAGCCCATAGGAATGGAAACTTCTTATTCAATAATATGCAAAGACTAAAGAAGAATAAACGTTTGTCTCTTTCTTTGCGACTGCCCGACAGGACGACTTCTTCAAACCCCTCAGGTTCGGCAGAGTAACTTAAGGGATGCTATTCGGTAGTGTACGACGTTTCACCGCTCAACAGACACCCCATACTACTGCTGTAGAACTTTCGGAAACCACTCTTCATCGCCGAGTTTTCTACACAAGATTTTGGATACACTCTAGTCAGGGTCGATCCACTTAGTGCAATGGGTCCTGGCGAGATTCACACCTGAGTTATCAAATAAGCAGTTGTTGGTTTAACAGAACCCCTTTATAAACTGTCTAAACAGACACTCTGGACTGGCAGTCTCCTCAGTGCATGGAATGAGATGGTGGTCACACTCATTTTCAAAGTAAGTGATCTGCAATCCCCGGCTAGTTATCGGCCAGCCAGCCTCACTGGCATTCCGTGCAAGATAGTGTAGCGCCTATCAAGCGTGTCATCCTCGGGGATTTCCTATTGAACAATCTATTTTTCTCCATTTAGCATGGCTTTCTCTTAATCGATCATGCTTATCTTCACGGACAGCCGAACGGAGGCAAAGGACAATGGCCTAATATCGGATTATATCTTTCTTGATTTCTTCAAGGCTTTTGATCCTGTCCCACATGGCCACCTTAAACATGAACTGGAAGCCTGTGGTATCCAGGGCAAGGCTCTCCGCTGAATTGCGTTTTTCTGGATAACGGAAATCCTAGAGTTGAAACAGCATCAAACCTTTCGTCCTCCTCCTCGACTTCTGCGGGGTTTCCACAAGGATAATTACTAGATCCCCCTTTGTTTCTCACTTACATCAACGATCTTATGGAAAATGTCTCCAGCAACGTCCTCCTATACGCCAATGAATTAAAAATCTGCAATGCTACTGATTCAAGTGCATAACAAATTGATCTTGATGCGACTAGGCGCAGGTCATGCGGTTGAAGTCTCCCACTAGAGGACAGTGAGTGCACACACATGGCACTCGGTGGAGATTCTGGCAGTGCCATCGTGTAGCACGAAAATCGATCTGAAGAAAGGTCTAGACATCGTCTAACCCATTCTTCGCGTATCATCACAAGATGGCGATAAGAAAGGATTTGCTGCTCTCAGGATGATTAGGCGCACTTCCCCGCATAAAGTAAAGGGTGTTTCAAGCGCTTCATGGGGTTTACGTAAGGCCGCCCCTCGTGTGCGTACGGCCTGAAGGAAGACAAACTTGCTGCTCAGCGTGTCCAGCGCGCGAATGCCAAACTAGTCACTGACATGAGAAATGTCGCATACGAGTTCCAACCTTCAATTCTTGATTTGCACCCATTTGAATTTCGACGACCTCGTGAAAATTCGACCCTCAACCACTTGTTGTTTAGCGTAGGTCTTGTTGGGCAGTTCTTTATTGTAGCAAATGACGACGGCCAGCAAGGACATAACAGGAAGCTTTTGAGGCTCTGTCTTCGAGCCTTCCTTCTTCTCTTTTTTCTTATGGGGCGATTGACCTGTAGAACAAACTTCCTCTTGAGATCATTAGCAGCATCTCTTGAGACCGCTTTAAGTCACTGCTCGTTGCTCATTTATTGTAACCTCCATTACGCGGGTAATCTTCCTTTGTTTTTGCTGCTTTGTGTAATTCTCAACGGTGGTGCTGAACCCCGTTTTCAATGATTGCCTTCCAGATCAGCAGACGCTCACTGGACAACGAATAAACATACCGAATTGTTTCTGTCCTAATTAGATCACCGGCCTACGAGCGGGCAGACAGACAACGGAATAACAGTGAGTTGAAACGGTGGATAACGGAACGACGGTCAACGGCAATGAACAGCGAACTACGGAGCACGCACGTCTGATTCGTAAATTCTTGGCTAACCCAACCACCTGAGGCTAACGCATGAACACAGAGAGAAGACTGGCCTCCGGACAGAGCTCCTTTATGTCACTCAATCCGAAGACAAGACGGTCACAAACTAGATAGTAGTTGAACGGTTTGTGACCGATCAGAAGACCAAATCAAAGGTGGACCAAATGGAAAGCCAAACATGACAGCGATGCGCGTAGGCGCGATGTGGGCGTATGAGCGTTCAGGCGCGTAGGTTGGGTGTAAGAGATTTGGCACAAGGATTGAAGTGCAAAGTGGCACATGATCGTGTCAACTATGAAGGTCACTCGCAAACTTACTTTGTTAGACTTTGCCGCACAATATTTTCGGGAAACTGGCGACTTCCCCGACAGTTCCAGGTGCCATGGGTCTCTCCCTCGATGTTGAGTATTAGTCGCTGAATCGCTCTCGTAGATATCCGTGGTTCGTGCAATCAGGACGAACAGCAGCCCGGGGAGCTGTGTAGTCTATTTGGTGAAGCTCTGCTTGGAGTTTGGAATGTTTTTGCAAGAATCAATTAGTTGAGGACACCCCTGTTGGCCGAGCCTTTATAAACAAAATGAAAACTTTGCAACAAACATGTTGACGCTTTTCCTGTTTACCTTGCCATGTGAACTTCAAGTGGTGCGTTCGACATAATATGCCACCGTAGACATTCAACTAGCAGAATTAAATTAAAAATGGATGATGAATACTTTGTCTTATCCAAAACATACTCCAAGCCAGAAGTTTGAGGTCACTGGCACAGCGTTCTGGAACTTGTATGATAGACGCCTACGGCTGCCTGAAACCAGCGTTAGGGATTTGTGCCATGAGGACGTTCTGTTCCATTGTTCTGTTCCATTGTCGTTGGACTGCCTGCATTGTGGTGACTCATACGTGAGACGAGCTAAGCACTCGTCAACGTACGACCCATTTATGTGGGTAAACGCAAATGTGATATATGTTCTGTTTGACTAGCCAGGTGATCAATCTACTAAATGAAATATCAGTCGTTGACCTACGTATACCGTCTCTCACAGCAGAGCTCTAAACAGTCATCAACTAACCGTTTTGATATCTGTGTCTGAAAGTAAATCTAGACGGTCAGGAATACGATAATGCTTGCTATTTCCATCTATTCCAGGTGGAGGTTAAATCGGAATTTTCTGTTTGAACGTTTTGTACGCGTGTGCTTCTCTCCATTTCATTCCGGAGATTTGGACCCAAAATCAGTGCAATTCGACTCTACTATACAATACTTGGTACACAACGAATGCTGGAGTTGCCGAACAATATTTCATTTTAATGTCCAACTGGAAACAGGTGAAAATCTAGGGAATGGCGGAGATTGTTCGCCCCTTGTAGGGTTACAATGCAGAAGTCGGTGAGAACCATTGAACTGCCTAGAGTTGCGCTGTTAGTTTGCTTATAATCCTCGCCTCCCAATTTCAACAGAATGTTTCAGGTAAACACAGGTATGATATCCTTTAGTGAATCTGACAGAGTACAGTGGCTTTATTTCCTGACTGGAAATAAAACCGCATATGTTACAACTTTCCCATGTAACGGTACATTAATAAATAGGGAGGCAGCATTAAATGATTTTCATTTGTCTTACTAAATCACAATTGCCCCAAACAATGGAGAATAGCAGTTCACAAATCGGTTTCACAACTTTCACAAATTGAAGTGCCAGTTTGTGTTACCTCAAACTGTGCATGAATTATATCGTTCGTGATGAGTTACCTGTTCAGTAGACTTCCAGTGGAATTATCAGCCTTGGTGTCTGCGTGCCTTTCGGCCCAACTTCTGATACTATGCGAAAGAATGAAGCCAGTTCACTGGTCTCCCCAATTGTTACTCCTAAGCACAGCTTGCTTAACATTTGCTGCTTTCACGTTAGCGATTAATGAGAATAAATGAAAACGTTAAAACCTCTTGACAGGTCTTCTATCTATTCTGATCACCAGACAAACGGAGATCAGTGTTTTAAAATCTACTCGTTCTTTTGTGGTTTCTCAACAAACTACGTGGGTCATAAGACTCCGCACTTACCTAGAAGAATCAGAAAGCACAATCCAACGTGCATGGGGACAAATTGAAGAAGACCAATAGTGATTGTCACTGTAATTCATCGAGCTGATAGCAGTCATCAAGCCATAAGATCTCAAAGACTCGATCAATAATTCGTTTGCTAACCAAAATTGGTCACTGGTGGGGCCATCGTTATTCGACTATTTGACACAGCTCCATGGGAGCATAAAGTTTCGTTCAATCTTTCCAGCTGTCCTGGTCATTAGTACATTCGATACGTAGTACATTGATACGTAGACAACTAACACATAATTCTAAGCGATACCGAGTCGTGAATATGACCGTTTCAGCTCTGGTGTATTACGAGTGCAACGGTCTGATGAGGTTATGTCGAAAACATGTTAGCAACATTGTTCAGCATAATGGATTTAGCTAGGCTAAAACAGAACTCAATCGTATACGACAATATACTTGTAATTTCTACAGTGGATCAAGTTATAACGGGGTGAACTGTGTGACTTGCGGGCAGAACAGATTGATGAGACTAGAATGATACAACGTAATTCAAGAAGGTGCGTTGATTTGGGGCTCTGTCGCACAAAGTAAGTGGTTCTGATGAGTCTATTCTGTTTCATGTGTCTAAATTATTTGCCAGTCCATGACGGAAATGTGCGTCGAAGGGGGTAATTAGGGAAATAGGGATAGAGAATAGGTTCCGTGTAACTAACAGGACGCAATCAGCACTGACATATTCAGGTCACAACAAGGAGAGGTAGACTGTGTGACTTGGGAAATGCAAAATGTTTGTTCCTATGTGCACGGAAGGTAGTGTCATTCTTTGATATGTGAATGTATTCGACGTACATAGAGAAACAGATGCAGTGGACTTGATTACTTTTCTCGTTAGACATCATCAATAGCGAATAACTTTGCCATGGCCTGCACTACACTTCAGGCCACGCTTCCAAGTGTCAACCAAACTGAGCACCGCGGTCATATTTGGATGTTACTTTACTTGAGAGCAACTGGGTAGTGATCCTGAGAACGAAGGTGTACATCTACAGGGTACAAACTATTATGACATCCGTCTTAGCTGTGACAACGGCATCTGCCGGGATGGCTGTGATCAAATTTGTCTTTTTAAAAACTGCTTTTCAGGAAATCCAGTTTGAATACCTCTCAGTGTGTGGGATGAGGCGTTTTAATAGAAGGCCGGGATAAGTTAACGCTCACTAATTGCCTGAAATTCTTTGGAAACACTATGGCGAACGAAGATTGAAGGGTTTAGGATGCACGTGTATCAAGCAATCACTGAATTTGTTACTACTCCGTTTGATGATTGTCAATTCGTCAAGCGAGAGAGATCAAAGAAACGGAATGGTTGGTGAAACATCACAACAACGTAGTGTACAAACTTGTGTTTGGATGCAAAAATATGTTGCGCCGGTTGCAGAATAAGGAAGAAGTGTGGTAACGATGTTGTGAACTCGATGTATTCTGATACAACCAATCAGAGGTAAATCGAATCGATCGAAGGTTGTGCGGTCAAAGATTTTCTTCAACACTAAACCGAAATCAATAGGAATATCTGTCACAATAGTCTGCAATACTATATGGGCCACGGTAAGTGTTTATGGATCTGTTGTCTTAATCCGAATTCCATGGTAGGGAGTTCGAGAAAAGGCCTACACGTTTGCTAATTTTCGATCGTTTAAGACACACATCTTAGTGATAAATTGTATTGCAGGATCATGCACAGTCACCTACGATCGAGTAATGGCGTGGCCGAATAAAAACTTTGTACAAAAAACACTCAAAGCTGATTGGTGAGTGCTAAATATAAACTCGACATCGTTTGTCTCACAACAAAAGTTCATAAATCCAAGTGCAGTGACAACCACCAAATATGTTGACGAGTGTACATGCTCATTTGGGTGTCAGTGTAGTCGGCACTATGTTAATGATATTGGGAATAATTCTGAATCTGAGCATGCTCATCGGAATGCGGTATATCAATTTACATTCTCGACTGACCATGTGGTTATTTCGGAGTCAGATAGTTTTTGACGGCTTCGCTTGCCTGTTGACCATCTCGATTCTGTGGGTCCAGAACATCCAGCTACAAGATCCAGTGATAGGAGCTATCGTGTGTTACTTATGGAGCAGTCAGGCAGTTTACTGGATTGCGGTCGCGTTAAGCACATGCAATCTGATGTGCATCACGCTGGATCGTCTCTTGGCTACGGTGTACTGTGCGAAATATCGGATCAATCAGACACGTTATATTGTGGGCTGTTCAATCGCCACTTTCACGTACGGTGCGGTTGTTGCTACTCCTACGGCTTTATTGCTTCATTACACGAATGGAACTTGTGAAACTGAGGCTCGCCCGGAGTATCAGATTGCCTATATCGCGGCACGTCTACATCAACCTTTCTGGGCTGTGATGTACTATATGCTACCTCTAATTTTCCTGATAACTGTGAACTTCCGTGTAATTTGGCATATCAGATCCTACTTTCGTTCGCGTGGCTCGTTCACCGGACCAAAACAGAAATCACCTAAGGTGACGGCTACTGAAAACAGTGGTGGTCCGGATGACGGTCGAGGGGGTTCACAATCACGTTCAGCTATCAAATCCCTTACCGTCGGCACACTGGCTCTGATAGTTACAATGATTCTGGCTCATACATACGACAGTTTCAATTATTTATTCGGCCCAAAGCTTGGACATCCATACATTTTTGGGTCCAATGGTCAACTTGTCGGTCTGCTGATTAATTCAATCAACTGTCTAGCAAATCCCATTATACTGGCACTATCTTTGCCCACTATGCGTACGTTTATTTTTAATCACATGCGCAAAGCTATCCGGAAACTCAAGACTTGGCTACTTGAGTGTTATTCACAACGCAATAAGTAGTACTAATGTTGCTCGTTTCAAACGGTGCAAGTACTTCCGTCTTGAAACGTATTTCCCTTTTACAGTCTCAAGGTTTATTATGAACGTTTTTGGTGGTAATTATTCGAACCGGTTTCCTTCGGACGGTGGATCTCATTTTGATTGTCCAGCCCCTTTGAAATTCGAAAATTAGTTTCATCCAACAGCTTTGGTATGTAACCGTATTTGACTTATATGCGGCACTTGTACTGTCCATCTTACGTTCTACACTTTGGAACTTTCATGCATTTCATATCCAACGTATTACTAACCTGTGATTCTTCTCCTTACAATGTCTGAATGCAGAACCAAATTATGTCATGTTCAGTATTTCAAGTTATGATAATTTTTGCTGCACAACGTTTAGCAAACTGCATTAGTTGATGTTAATGCAGTTCTTGTATGTTTCTCTGTGAATGTGGTTGTTAAGTCATCCCGATGACCTTGATGCTAATGTCAGATGTCAGCGATTAGTTTTTAACCCGTGCAGATTTTTTTCTATGACGAATAATTCTGTGACAGCATTACATTTTGGAGACAATAAGCGAAAGTTAGATCGAACTGTGTGTCATATCCTATTCATGTAGGGTAACAAAAAACGACTACCGTGCAATTCACGGTGCGATTCCAGTCAATCAACATTTAAAAAATTCTGATGACACGGTTCCCCGCCTTCGAAGTTGATAGAAAGTAGTTATTTTTGCGTTCTTTTCTGTGCGCCAATCAGAGAATGGAAACTTTTTGATAGTTCACAAATGTAAACAATGCATCTCTATAGACAGAAAGATGAATGGACAGATTTGCAAGCAGCAGGCCAACACATTGAAACAGCACACCGGGTCGCAGTTGGACAGATATGAAGACACATTGCAGTTAATGGGTTCAGAAGAGTTTCGAAAATATCCTAATATGATTACTATCAAGATGAAACTCGAAGGTGGATGTCGAACATTTCAGAACATCATAGAAACGGCTAGAAATAAACCCCACCTGACACTTTCATAATACCGACTAAAGTTTCGTTGCAGCCTTCCAGGAGATATTTTGACTGAACGCTACGTTTCGTTTCTCTCTGATAAGACTATACCAAGCTCTGCGTAAAATTAGAGTTATAATGTTCGTACAGATGAATTCGGTTGGCCATGAGTGAGCAACCCGTCACTGGAAAGCGCGAACCTGAAACCATGCAAATTCACGTTTCGGTCCACCTTCATGCACATTGCCTTCGGTGCAGTTGGGGACAATGTGTTAGAATGAATACCCACCAGCACTCACTCTGGTAGTTGATAACGGAGCAATTTAGTGTTCACATGGTTTAGAAAGCAGCAACTCGTATGTATAACACTAACGGAGCATGTGCTTAACAGTTGCCGTTCCATTTGACACAAAATTTCGTCAGGATTGTTGCAAACGCATGCGTGGAGTCCACGTGACCTTTCTCTCGATAGTGTTTACCTATAAGCTCTGTGTCCCTATCTTGCAACGGCGAATTAACAAATCTCAGATCGTTCACTTGGGCGCCATCCCTCGCTTCTGATCGAGATGTTGTTAGCCATCTGCTAGTATCCGTTGCAGCCGACGCAGATAACTTACGGATTTCTTCTCAATGAAGTCTTCTGGGAGGAATTTTTCCCGAAGGATCATTACGTAATTATTGCCCGCTCGCTCCACCCCGATTACTCACCGTGTATTATCCCCTGAAGACATTAGCAGGAAGCCTGCCAGGTCCCCGCACTTAGGCGACACAAATGCAGTAGAATTTAAACCTACGAGTTTCTATTCGAAGACCGTCTTCACACCATACGGTTCTCTAGTCCTAGCTCATTGTTCTTACACCAAATGAGTCTCTGGAACATCATTTTCATCAAATTCCCATACAGTGTGCACGAAACGTTCACGTAGTAAATACTCTGAAGTGGGTTCACTGCTGCGAAACCTTTAGAGGTTGGTTGCCGATCTGCCCAAAACTTTTAGCAGTGCACGCGGACTCGACACGATTGGTGTCGACCCCATCAAGTTAGTGAACCTCAGGTGCTTCTCGGCGACATTGCGTCACAAAAATGGAATTTAAACTTACAGCCAAGTGGACAGACAACTGAACAAACCAAGCTTGTAAGCTAATCTCTCGTCTACTTGAATGACATCGGCATCAACATCTACGAATGCATATGTCGGTACCGAGCAGGTACTGCTTACTAGCCGAACGCATGTTGAGTTAACAAAAATTCTGTTCGTACTAATAGGGGTCGCACTACATTGGACAAATTTGGTCTAGTCATACGGAGATAAACGAACAATTTATGCGTTATTTCACCTGGAATAAAAACATGGCGAACAAGCTCGTTCTTGGTGTGTGTTTAGGCCAAATACAACATAATATATATGCAATTATTTGTCAAGTCGGCATTGCGTGGAATCTGATATGTTGTGGATCAAATGCTGTGAGCCGAGAGGGCGGATGGCACAAAAGTTTATTTGGGAAACCAACACACGACTTATGCGTCTCAACGGGACTACGAACAGAAACACTCATTTGCACACCACACTCCTCTGAGGATGCTCCAGTCGCTTCGGACACCATATCTCAGTTCTGTCATGTGGCGGAAGCCATTGTACGTGATGCTACCCACTAATGATCCTTCTCGTATCTCTTCCGTATTTATCCCGCAATCATTTCGACCCATGCTGCTACTGAATAATGGTGTAAGTAGTGTGGTTCGACCGTCTGTCCTCACTACATTCCTCCCCTGCAAAGAATGTTCCAGTCGTAACAACAAGCGTTCAGGTTCTCTTTGTTCTCTCGATGATCTGCGTGCCGGCCTCAGTGCTGTTGACATACCTGGTGTGCATCCTCTTCTGATCAGAGTGTCGCACCATTTACAAAGCTGGTTTCCGTGCACTCGATATTGACTTTTCTCATTCTTTATCAGGTACACTGGGCCACGACGTTCAACTACCACATACGGTCCCCTCCATTTTGCCAGGCACTTCCTAGATCCTGGTTCTGTTGCCCACGCGCTCTGCCGGTCTCGCTAGTTAACTTTAGAACCAGGTTCAAACACAATCCTTCGACCTGATAACCTCGAAGTTGATCGCTCCTTAGAAACTTCTTGTGGGTCTTTCAAGTTTCGGTTAGCCGATCTCTGAGTTTCCGCTAGTTCACGCGTGTTCATCCGTCGTTCTCCCCATAAATCAATCTCCTGATCGACTGGCAAGCGTGGCAAGCGCCCATAAGTTAGCTCGAATGGCGACTGTTTCGTTGTCCCTTGTGGCGAACAGCGGTGGACCAAGTGAATCAACAGTAACATTTCCTCCCAGCTTCCCCCTTTCGTGGCTAAACATTCTTTGGTTGTGCATTTGTTCCTCCCCATCAATCTGTTTGATTGAGGATGGTATGGAGTTGTGCGTATTTTCTTGATTCCCAAACGCTCCAAACAGTACCGAAACTCCTCACTTTCGAAGCAGGGGCCTTGATCAGTCAATATGCTTCGCGGTATTCCGTGATCCGCTATGATGTGCTCCATCACAGCCCTGCACACCGTGCTTGCGCGCTGATCGGGTATCGCGGCTGCTTCGATCCACCTTGTGAAGTGTTCGGTCATGATTATTGATTTCCGGAGGTGGTTGCTGGAAAGGGGCTCATCGCATCCACCGACCACAGTTGTCCAATCTTACTGACCGGAATTGGTTGTGTGGGATACTGACTGGGGTGGTTAGTGCTCTTCAGTAACTGTCATTGCTGGCACGCCCACACATGATTGTTAACGTCATTCTTCATTCCCGGCCAGTATGCTCTTTGTTTCAGCATTTCATAAGTTCGATGACAACCCGTATGAGCCAGCTGATGACATTCTTTCACAATTGTCGCCCTCAATTCCGCCGGTATGACCGGGACGTTTATTCCCTCTCGCAACTGGCGCATCAAAATTCCGGCACTATTCAGCCGCAAATCGGACCAGTGCATTCTGAAAGCTTTCAATTCCGGATTCAGCTCGTCCTCTGGCGGTTGTCCTCCCGACAAGAGTCGGTCAATCACCGTCCGGATCGTCGTATCCATTCTCTGTACTGCTTGTAACTTCCCGGGGTCACTCTCCAGTTCAATACTGTTAACTCCGACCACGTCCTTGTGGACCTCATCGAAGTGTTGCGTTCGGGAAAGCAAATCAGGTACACAGTTCTCTTTCCCGGACAAGTGGCGAATTGTGAAGTCGTACTCCTGTAGTCGTAATGCCCAACGAGCCAGCCTTCCTCGAGGGTCCTTCGCCGATTTAATCCACTCCAGCGGTTTGTGGTCAGTCTCCACATGGAACTGTCGGCCGAGCAAGTACGGCCTCCATTTTTCCAAGGCCCATACGATTGCCAAACATTCTTTCTCTGTCGTTGAATAGTTTCGTTCAGCAGGACTCAGTACCCGACTGGCGTATTCCACCACACCGTCCTCCTGCTTCAGTACCGCTCCAATTCCTACATCACTCGCATCCGTTGAGACAATGAAGCTCTGTCCAGTCACTGGCAATTTCAGAGTCAGCTGTCCTTCTTTCATCAAGCGTTGGATCTCGACGAACGCTTGGTTGGCTTTCTGTGACCAATGAAATTGGCAATCCTTCCTCAGAATTTCGTATAACGGACTCGCGAGGTCATGGAAGTTTTTGATGAAGCGGCTGTAGAACCCGACGCGACCGAGAAACTGTCTCAGCGTCCTCTTCGATGTTGGCACCGGAATAGCCTCGATTGTCAGCAGTTTCTCGGGCAGTGGCTGGACCTCCCCCTGACCGACCTTGTGACCGAGCAGTGTTACCGTTTGCTTCGCCAGTTGAGACTTTGAACTATTGATCCGGAGGCCGGCTGTCTCAATCTTCTGTAGCACTGCTGAAACGTGTACTGCATGTTCTGTCTCATTTGTGCTGTAAATGACGATATCGTCTCCATAGACAACAGTGTTGCTCACTCCGTCCAACACCTTCAGCATCAGTCGTCTGAACGTGAACGGGGCGCCTGAGAGTCCGAACGGCATCCGCTTGAAGCGGTATTGCTTTTCACCCACTGTGAATGCTGTCTTATCTCGGTCCGATTGTTTGATTGGGACCTGCCAATATCCGGACCGTAAGTCGAACACTGTAAACACCCGGGCGTTCTGCAGCTTGTCAAAAATCTCCGCCACCGACGGGACTGCTACCACTTTATTGATCGTTATCTCGTTCAGCCGCCTGAAATCGACACAGAATCGAAATTTACCGTTAGGCTTCTTTACCAACAAGACAGGAGAGTTGAACGGGCTATCGGCCTCCTCGATGATTTCTTCCTTCAGCATGTCCTTCACTTGTCGTTCAACTTCCGGCTGCAAATGCACTGGAATTCTTCGGGGTCCGAATGGCCGAAATCGCTTTGATTCGATGGGGATTTCATGTTCAACCCAGTCACAATAGCCATACGGGTCCTGATCCGTAGTGAACAATCCCTGAAACTTGCGTATCACTTTGTTCAGCAACTGATTGTCACAAGTTGGCATTGCTCTGGGTACGTTCACTTCAATTTGTCCAAGCTGGGTTTTGCGCTTTCCCACCAGTGGAACCACCCCATACTTCGTTACCAGTTTATCATGCTTCAAATCAATCACGGCTTCAACGCGGTCAAGAAAATCCGCCCCCAAGATAGTCTGACGTGCGTCGGGGGCAATGACGAACGGTTGGTTGACTACCTGACCATCGATTCGAACACCATATTCTGCCAGGCCATCAACTTTGAGGGCAAACCCACCGACCGTTCGGACAACCATCGCACACGGCCGCACAGTCTTTCCCGGCCTCGGCCCAATCAACGAAATCGCGGCCCCAGTGTCAATCAAACAGTACTCCAATTTACCATCGACTTCTAACCTAGCCTGAACCGCTGTCTTATCAACCGCCCCTATCACCGGATCCCCATTCCCAAACAAAAAACAATCGACAAATCGTTTATTAGCGTACGACCTTTTCTTGCCGAGTGGGCAAAACCTTCGCCAGTGTCCACGTCTTCCACATCCGTAACAAACGTCGCGACGGCTCTCCTCCTTTTTCACTTTCAAAGCCGCCACTTCCTCAGTCAACTTTTCCACCGCGCTTCGAAGGTCATTCAGTTCACTCGGTCCGTTTGCCTCCACCTCGTTGACTGTCGCAGCATTTTCTGCTAGCAATTGTCGAGCTGCATCGGCCAACTGTTCCAGCGTCATGGGCTGTGTGATGAGAGCAACCTTGAGCTGATCCCGGACTGTTGGTGACACTCCGTCCAATAACTGATCCGTCAGCAGGCGTTGTTCTGAGTCCTGTTTAAGTACGACATGCACTTTGACTCTGTGCCCTGATTCGAACAGGTGAGCAAAAATTGTACTGCTAGTCTTTAGTCTTTGTCCGCTTGTCAACCAGGTAGGTTGGTGTTCACGCGTCCTCTCCGACAAGTGCCTGTTTATACGGTAGATGTAATCTGTTCCACAGGAACAAACGTGAGTGAGAACCCAATGCGGTAGCCCTACTGGGCACTGAGTCTTCGAAATGAAAGCGTGAAATTAGCCTAAGGATGAACGATAGTCTTAGTTGCGCAGCACGGAATGATGTCTTCAGGGCCATACCAAAGCTTCTGGTTAGCAGTAAGCTCGACAATTCACCTAAATGGAACAGCCTCACGAAACTGAACAGCAGCTGGAGCCATAGCTTGCAAACGGCACCTTTCCTGACGAACTTGCACAGTTATGTTCATAATTTTCAGTCAGTTTTTGAGGTCTAATTTGAAAGCATGTTCTACCAACTAGGTTGTCTTAAGCCACCATCTCAGATGTCCGTAATTCCCAAATGTTTCTAGATCCACAACATATCAGATCCCACGCAATTCTGACTTGACAGATAATTTCGTATGTATTATGTTGTATTTGGCCTGAAGACACACCGAGAACGTGCTTGTTCGCCACGTTTATATTCCTGATGAAATAACGCATAAATTGATCGTTTGTCTCCGGATAAATTTGGACTAATGACTTGAAGCAAGCCGACAGAAGCTCTAATCCAGCAGATTTGTCTGGTATCCTGAAGGAATTGTGGCTGTTGCTCCACAGTCAGTTGGATGTTATGCAGCATCTTTTAACGGTCTCAATCTCCCCACTACTTGCTCTGTATTTATAACCTCTTTTCTGACTCATACTACTTCTCACCAACTGTACAGGCATTTGAAAACAGTGACCTGAGTTCCAAAAGTTTGTTCCACATTCAGCTGTCTACATGCGCACTGTCACACCCAGATTAGATGGCAGTGCCGGTTTGATGTAGGCAGAGCCAGAGCAACATAATTGTGCTTGTGGGCGCTTTCGAACTTTTAGGTAACATTATGACCTGATATTTAGGATTGATATATGTTCGAAAACCAAAGAGTAATTAATAATTAATGGCACAACAAAACGTGTCTTGACTGAGGCACGCTAATTCAACGGTCGATGATGTTGATCACATGATTTTTATTTCCAAGGTTTGTACAACTTAATGCGTCCTCCTGCCATATCTGGCAATCTTCCATTGGTCATTCAGTGATCCGCAGCCATTCAATACATCATAACCTCTGCCGCTGTGTTTTTGTAATTCCAGACATTTTGTTATGATTTTGTCACTCATTCTTTCCAGACAAATTACTACTGACCTTCTGACCATAAACAACTGTAACTCTGAAAGACCTGTAAATCACACTCACTGACAAACGCAACGCAATAGCTGATCAATATAACCAGTGTAGAACCTACATTCTAAACTGGGACAATTCATTATACCCCGTACTGTGTTACATTAGTCACGTTCTCGAGGACAACGGATACTCAAAATCATTGGGAGACAGATATTCAAATGTAAAGTCACCTGGTCCCCTGTTCTACAAATGTTTACAGTGGTCATACCAAACTGAATCATCAAAGCAAGTTGGTGCAACGAACGTGTAAAAATATCCCTACTGTATTCACTGACGCGTTTTACCTGTAACTGTCTGTTCACTGTATATGGAGTTTGGACTGTTTGAATATAGAACAAGCTTTTGGTACCTTCTGTGAGGCAAGGCATAATTTATATTAGGCGCAAAATCTGTCGTTCTATAACGGAGTATCGTCCAAGCCACCTCTGCGATACCGTTCAAAGATGATCAGATCTAAAGTGTATCGACAATATGTGAACTGTCAGAATCTATAATGATCAACTGCAATACACAGTCTATCTGGGCAGAGCCGCGAAACGCTTGATCCAGCGTAAAAGCAGATACATGTGAGTGAGAGTCAAGCGATTTCACTGCTCAGCGTTAGACTGAACTATAACTGGTTCGTTGTAGTGGTTATCACTAAGAGTATTTCTCACTACTATTGCATTTCAGTACTGATAGGAATTCGTCCAGTCGTACTTGATAAATGAATGTCTGACTTGTTTAAATTCAAGGTGTTGTTACTATCGTGTCGAAAGAGGTTCAGGGCTTGAGTCAAGTTAACTGCTTTATTACTATAGTAATAGAACCAATACAATTGTATTCCATCCTGTGTACGCCTTCTTACTGTCACAGCTAGTTGACAGAAGACGAACAAATGGTGACTGGATGTTACCAGATTGGAGCAGGTACTACTGCGGATCAAGTCCACTTTTCATAGTAAGGCTCTTGTGTGATGCAAATTTTGTGGTAAGATAAGTTGAACGCAACTTTAGGCAATCGGGTTTGTCGGTGTGAGTGCCACTATAATGTGACTAACTGACTGTTGTGAGCTTTTGCAACCATCATGAAGCCGCCAACGTGTTTTCGGGAATTCTTGCTAATAAACATCTATACTTTATGTTACACCAATTTCTCATATTCACGTGGAATTTTGAGTTAAACTATGCTGTCAACACATTTTCATCCGAGTACTTTTACCATCTCCGCTTACCGTATTCTCTAGGAAGGCTTGCATGTGGGACACAAAAAAACGAACCTACATTGCTCGACTGTACTAAGGGAGGGGTTAACGCAACCCCCCTCGCACTTTTCCAACGTTGACAAAGTTCAGCTTTGATTCATTACGACAAGTTTCTCAAAAAACGATTAATTAGTTGGATAAAATGTCGTGGTAGCCAGTTGGGTGAGTTCACTGGTAGCAAAATTCCGATTGGTGCCGCTGTTATGAAAGAGAATTCGAGTGTGGATTATTCAGTGTCTCTAAACCTTCGTCCACCATCCGAGTGAACCTGCAGCAGATCAGGTTGCGAATGATAGACCGTAATCCACAGGTATCAGTTGATTTTAGAGGTACGCTGGCGTTGGACTAACTTGCTCTTTGGTAATTCTGTCACCCAGTCTGCCTGGCTGCAAAGCAGAGTACTCCACGGTACTTAAGGTGGAAGGAGTGACTGGAAATCATGCGGCGATATGCTTAGATAATATATTGAGGAAAAATCGGTCTTGTTTTCATGATCTGCCGATAACAGTCAAACAATTTTCGCCGATGTTGATTCCCATATTCAAGGTGATAAACGGTCGAGCAACAACGGCTAGAAGGTCATAGCGCAAAATTCCGAGTTGGTCCTGTTAGGCTTTCTCCTCGTAATGGTTTCCATTAATAGATGATAAAGTGGGTGTATTAATCCGAGTGGAAACCATCGGATTTGTTAATGATTAGTCAGCAGCAGAAATTAAAATGTCTATTGAGGATAGAAAGGCGAAAAGAGCTTTCCAGTGGCAGTTCAAAAGTCATTAGATTCATAAACTTCACGGAGCTCATAGTAATTGTCTGTTGCTAGAGGCAGTCGGTCGGGGTTATAGATTTTCGGAACCCCAGTCATTTTGCTTCGGATGGGCCTGAATTCTGTCATGTTAATCGAAAGGAAAAACGTCAACCTACAGTCCCGTTTGACTCCATGGCTACTGCGGAGTAAGCTAATGTTTGATAGAGTTGGTTGCTCTCTGACCATCATGATTTTTAGGATTTGGAAAATCCCAGCACAGGACGAGGTGAATGGAGCTATTGTGTGTTATTTATGAAATACTCAGTCATCATTCTGGATTGCAATCGCACTTAGTACGTGCAATCTGCTGTGTATCGCGTTCGATCACCTACTCGCCACGGTGTACTGTGTCACATGAGATCTACCAGACACGCCATCGTAAGCTGTTGCATCACGACTTTCACATACACACTTCTTGTCGCCCTACCGGTCTCTTCGGTGGTATACTACACATATGGAGCGTACCAACTAGAAGTTTGTCCAGAATACGTCGCAGCTTTCAACATAGTCCAAATCCATCAGGATCTCTGGACTGTGGCCTGTTAAACCTTAACTCTCATCTTCCTAATCGCTTCCGCGTGGTTCGGCATATCAAAGCCTAATTTTGTTTTGATCGCACGCTAGCCGCGCCGATAGCAAAACTGTCTTCAACAAATGTAGACGAAAGCAAGTGCCGATCCTTGAACGACAATGGGCTTCGCGATTTCGATCTGTCGTCAAATCTCCTACTGTTGGAACCTTCTGTCTGATTAGTTTCATGATTCTGGTACATTCATATCAAAGTTTTTATGACATGCTCGGACCATTGCTTGTAGTCCAGTAAACTGAAAGTTGTGGAAAGCATCTGATTAGTCAACTGCATCGCAAATCCGTTCCTTCTGGTCCTATCTTTGCCAGTGTGCTTTTTAGTGCATGAAGCTGATGGTACGTGTCATACATGTCTCACAACCTGAAGGAAACCTGACATGGTTTGAAATCCGGACTATTGAAATTCAGTTGTAATCTTCCGGAGCAATCATTATTTCCTCGATTCCATTTTGAACCCCTCATAAAACTTTTGTGTCAATCTTCCTCGACGAAATCGGTAGGTTCTGTTTATAGACATCTGAGGAACAGAAACACTGAAAATATGCCCTGCTGTGTTTGTATCATGTGAGCTTAATCACTGGAACCTTGATCCCATGAAGACGTACCTTGGTTACTAAACGAAAGACCGATTTCCACGCTATCTGGTGCCTCTGGAATATAAATTCTTCCACAGTTACGGTTCTTCTTGCCATCCAACGACGGTGTCTTGTGTTCGAAGAGAGAATTCCAAAGCCCCAATGTGCTCCTTGACATATTTCAACCTGATTATTGACGTCAAGAAAATGTGAGTGCTGGTGACTATGCCCAAGAAGATTTGGGTTTATCGCTGAGTTACGCGTAAACCACGAATCCACTAAGACCAGCTGATGCGGTCTGATGAACTGGAAAGACCCTCTATTCCTCAAAAATGTCGGAACGGGAGACAAGATATAGCATTTCATGGGACTTTGAAAAGGATATAAACAATGATAATTGCGAAATATGAATTCACCAGGTGTTCAGGTAACTAAGTGGAGAACAGCCAACTCACGAGGCTGTACAAGGTCCACACAAAATGACCGAAAATAGTCTACGGTTAAGCTCACCAAAACTGCCGAATCCAGATGTTGATGAGACAGAGAACAATAGCTTGCTTCATAAAAAATGAAGAATTATGCAAATCTATTCCTGAACGAGATGAAACCCAGAGAGAGACGTCAAGCATTTTCCGATGATCAGTCCAGAATGGTAGCTTTAACAAACAGGCAGAAATATGGAGAAGAAAACAACATAAAGTTTGTCAACATATACTGGACAAACCATGTCAAACAACTGAATCTTTCCAACAATCACCACCCACTGATAGGGACTGAAGTGTATTGAACATTGGTCTACTGTTTCTAACCATTCTAGTTAAGACCACATTCGGGGACGCATAGTTCTTTTGGTAACCCGTACCTGGAAGCTCCCAACACAAAATCTTCTGCTTTTGGTCACCCTGGCAATACACAACGCAGACATGATGGTGAATGTATCTGCCTTTGAGCTTTAAGATGTTACTTTGCAAGGAGATGGTTAGTAACCACAATGTAAACGAGGTTAAATTGGTTCCAGATTGGGTGACCATCACTTTTGCTAATTGCCGCAATAAATATGCAACTACACTTGACTTCCAAAGTCGTCATACACCATCGAACACTAAACTATGCTACGGTTGGTGAGACAATTAGATTTCAAAACACTGGAGCTACCGAAACTCACTGCCACCAGAAGATCAGATAAGTCAATCTACATAACCGTTCTGACGATCAATTTACACTATTCTCGTAGTGTGTTAGTCGGCCATCAATCCCACAGTTTGGGAGCATAACGTCTGCTCTCATTAGAAGTTTTCCATATTCAGTAGCACAACATCTCCAGGACCGCGGGAAATTAAGCTAGGTTTGAACGAACTAAGAAACAGTAGCAGCTACGCCGGTTGGGACCCGGACAAAACCAGAAATATGTCCATCCTAAACGTAAGTACGGTTAGTTCCATGGTATCTCGACCAGGATCTTCCGGGATGGAGTGTACCACTTACGTAACACATGTCCCGTTAATGAAATCAGTAGACTCTGTTTGTGGATAGCTGTTTTAACACGGTCCACTTGCTTGAACACACCATATCCCGGCTTATTGTGTGCTGTTATCATGTGATTGGAATAGTTTTAACGAATGATGACTGTCCTCGTGTGAAAGCAAGCCAGTTCGTTGTCTCGTCCTATAACGCTTAATCGCACCGAATAAACAACAAGATTCGAGGGATTAGTATACTTCATTCTACGTCTGTCTCCCTACAAAAACTGCATTGGTCCACGGTTATACGCAGCTTACCAGGTCGTCTGCAAACCTCTAGTCTAAGACAGACGGACTGTCAAATATGTGCACTGAACAGACCAGTTATGCTAATAAGCAATCAATGATGAATATAAAATAGAAAGCACTGACAACCGCTGGCAGCTGTCTCACTCCACTATGATTTCCATTCAACTCCTTCTGAGAAGAATCAATGTGCTGGAGTTTCGCACTCGTTAGAGTTAGTCAGTAGTGCATATTCTCGTCGCGACCGAGATTAGAATGCCGATCCAGATTTATCGGGCAACGGTGTTGACCATTCCGTCACTAGCCTCACAATGGACATAGAAACACACTACTGATTCCAAAACAGACTATCCATTAGTAATGGTGTTTCCGCGAGTACGTGTGATCGATGCAACTCAACAGCCAACTCAGTACAATCACCTAGTATAGTGGTCACCACCCCCATTGCCGCAGCTGACGACCGCAAACACAACCACCAGTGACAGTGACCTTAGTTAGTTAACGGTAATTTTGAAAGCAGCACGGTTTATATTTTAGCACGAATTGGCATTCAGTTATGGTAATTCGGTCAAGCTCAATGTGATTTCCACGGCGCAATAGTCACCAAGATTGTCTCACAGGAGCGTAGCTCGAAGCTTGAGTGCGGTTGCATCAGCCACGCATATAGCCCACTGTTGAGTTCTGATAGTGGTAGACCTCCTGGTTAGTGTTTCGGTGTGTGAGGGACGGTTGAGCAAGTCCATCAGAATGAGTGAGCTGCAGCCAGCTGAGATCGACAATCCGTTTGTACATGGAGTCAACTAAGGTGTACTTTGATTCAGTTTGTTAAAACAAATGTAGTCGGAATAATTTAATGAGCTGTGGTCCAAGTATTCATTACTACATGGTACTCAGTAAGCGTGGTGGCTAGTTTTCCGGACCACCGTGTTACTTGATCAGTGTATACATACCAGCCCTGTTTCATATTTCAAATGGAGTGTCTGTTGCGAGAACAGTGTTTTACAGAACACAATGGCCAGGTACTCCAGATACCCTGAATGCGCAGCAATACGCGTACCTGTTGAACAGTTTTAATGATAACAGTTATCCGGCTATTCTGATCAGGAAGTAGAAATGTCTGGTGTCAAAATTATGACGTTATTTGCTATTCAGAAGGAACTGTTTTACCACAGCCGTCTACCTAAGCAACCAGATACGGGTTATGTTCTTCTCAGACAGTTCGGTTGTGTAAAACACTCGGCTATACCCTACCTCGCTTACACTACAAACCGAATTTCATCGGATTCAACTGAAGACATGCTAATGATGTTAGACAAATCGCATCAGGCTGGTCAACTCAGACGTGGATACTCTGTTGTCTACATCGCCAATACGAAGGAACAAGTAATCCACTCTATAGAAGAGTATATTCTGAGATGAGTTCAATGCCCGATTAGTCAACATGGGATCGACATGGATTCGATGATCAACCTCATCAAATCCGTTGCATCCATTCACGGAGTTAATGCTATCGAAGTGTCTACTCATTGCTTGGACGACTATCAATAGTCGGTTGTTTCACTTCACGAGTTCTTTATGTCATCAATCTCTAATATGAATTTCAGTGCTGTTCTCATCTACTTACTTCATTTCACTCATCGGCCTGAATAGTAATCTGCGTGACTTTCCCATTTAGGCACAGACTATTAAACTATAAGCCATTAATGCTCGGTCAAATTATTCTAGAGTAATCATATCAATCTACATTCTCAGCACACCCCTGCTCTTAGCTGACCAGTGAGCTAAATTTAACAGGCCGTTGAAAATAATGTCGACGTTTAGGTGTTGCTTACAATCCTAATTCTTGAACATAGTGCATTCTATTCACAATGTTATCATATCTTATACATGATGGGAAAACGCTACTTACAATGTCCTATAATTGCGTGATTACAGTAACCACATGCGATTCACACCACATTGGGACGGTCCAGTGCTGTGTAAACGAGCATATTTGTCTTCATTTCGCTATACTTGGCCAGAGGGTGGGAAACTAAAAACAAGTCTGCATCCTGTCTCGTTTTATTTCCGCATGAATCAGAGAGGCATTGTGAATTAGAAAACGAACTAAACCCCTCCCACATGTGAGCTAAAATGGGCGTAACCGGCAGCTATCGGGCCCATCTTTAAATTGTGTGGTAAAGCTCGGCTAGCAGGTTAACAACACAAAACTACACAGTTAAACATCACATCAAACGGTTGTCCACACTATTAGAAAGTTTCGTGTAATCGACCAAAACGGAAGCCTTTTGTGAACAGAACTGTTCTCAAAATAAATGCACACCTTTGACTGAGTCCATCAAACAAGTGGCGACTAGAAATTTACTTAGAAAAATTAGGCAGGAGAAGAGATTATAGAAAAAATGTTTTACAGCGATTTCCTTAACGTTAAAAACAAGGGAAATAGGTTTAAAACTGTCAAGGTTAATTGAGTTGAATCGCCAGGATTAAGTCCACACGTTGAAGGTCAACCTTGGTCACGCCACTCTCAAAGTTTGAATTGTGTTTTTGACACACAAATTTATACTGCCAAGATTGACTTGCAACAGCCTCGGACAACAAAAGGATAAGAAGTTTCAACTTGCACTTTGAGATAGTAAAACCGTATTAGACGGCGTGAAACACCTTCGGACAAATGAGTTAGGAATGTGGAGTCCAACGGCCACAGCAACACAAAACTGCGGAATGCATTTTCGGTTGTTCCGGAAAGATAAAAGAAAATGCTTCGTCACACCATAAACATAAAAGTGGTCAATCATAGGTCTGTTTTCATGGTATGGCCCACATTGAGATTGGACGGGTAATTGTTGAGACAATGGAGTGTGACAGACGTGTTCTGTCCGTCTGCAACCGATTAATAATTTTTTTGAAGTATGGTATGACAAGTAGTATGTGCCTAATGGTCGAAATCTGCGGAACTCCCACGACCGGCTTCGTGATTGTTACAACCCACTGGGTATGCGTACCCAATGAACTTCCATCACACATCCTCCCATAGGAACCGCAAGTGCTGAGAGTTTCAGATCATTTGAGAGTTATTTGTGCCGTTCATCTCGCGCGCTCATCGCGCGGGTAATTCGGAATTTGGCTCGAATTTTCTCGCTGTCGTTGTCTTCTTAGATTCCTGCCCCATTAGTGCCTGTACAATAAAAATTGCATACGCTTACTGATATTCGTCATCGAATAACATACTAATCCCTTATGCATGGAATTAGTTGGGTTACATAGTATCTGATTTATTCCGCCTTGTCAACTCCGTTTTTTCTCTGAATTATTGAAAGCAAACCGCTTTCATATTGTATGTTGTTCGCCCATATCGACAATGACCCTTGATGGATTTAGCAGTGCTGGGAGCCAGTAGACACTGTCTGAATCAGTGAGCGTTTGCTGCTAGTACTGGTGCAAAATGTCCGTACAAAACGGCACGCAGTGCTACCATTGTCACAAGTGGTGTCACTTCAAATGCACTGGCCTCATCGAATGCCAGTACAAGCAGCAAGCCCCTTCACCTTTCAACTTTATCTGCATGAGCTGAAGGTTTAAAGAAAGTCAAAGCACCGCTGTGCCGCTGATTGATCACACACACACACCACGAAAACTGGAGTGGCACAAAAAACGTGCGACTGCAATTGCGGGCTCTTCTTTTCTCTGGGTCTGCCACTATTCTATTTTAACCTTGGTCTCTGAGTTTTGGTGGGAAACAGTTTTACGGTCAACTATCAGTTACAGAGGGTCAGGGGTAGAACAATAACATGCTTCGCTTCGATGACAATGCTACCGTTAAAAGTGATCGATCCACATGCCTGCACCTTCACTCTTATAGGTGATCGCATCAACTTATTGAAAGCAGTAAAATTACGTGAACAGTCAGTATAAACTTCCTCCTTGTGCAATGCAACATTGCTGATAACATCAAGCATCCAGTTGTAATCCGCACAGTGGACAAACACCTCGTGGTTGCTTCTGGGGTATTCATTTCAGGAGGAATTTTACAGTCAACAGAACAATGATAAGAATCAATGCTGTTTCTCCGCTTGTCCACTAAATTTGGGATGGTCTGTGTTTATTCCTTCCAGGCGCCCAGTTCAATAACCAGCATTTTATACGAGAACTGACCTCGTGTGTAACCCCACCGAACCGTACGAACGGTTGACGGTGTTCCTGCATTCGAGTAAATAAAGAGCGATCGATGATGCGAGCAACCGATTGCGGGCCAAAGTTTCTGTTCATTGCCGAGACATTCGTTCAACTAGCCTCGCTCAACAAAATGGACCCTCCATACGTTAATTGGTGCCCTTCGAAAACACAGTACTCACGTCGCCATGTACCCATAGGTTGTTTACCACTTCCGGATAATCTTGCGCGTTTGATGTACATAGCCTGTGGATTGAAAATCTTGTCTCCCCATATGGGACAAACCTTCATTTGATCACTTCATTTACCATGCATGAAGTCGTCACATTCATTTCCGACATGCCACTTGAGACAACCAGAATAAAGGTGATTGTTTCTTTGCATCGTAATTATTAACTGGCTAAACCACATCTCAATCAGATCAACCTAGATGCACTTGCAGAATGTTACAACGTGGGTGCAATGTTCGGCGTGCAAGGAATGCGCATTCAATGTGCCTCCGAAGTGAGAGGAGCTCAAACTGTTTCCGAGGCCATCAACCCATAGACTTCACAGACAACATATAGTTCGAGTAAACAACATGCCACAAAATCTGGATGCTTCGTTGTCTTGACAACGCCTTACGAATATCGACTTACCATATTTGTGAGTGGTAAGTTAAGTTGCGAGCGACAATTTGATGGCCAGTATGTGATTTAGTCCAGAATATGAAGGAACTGGCATTGAAGCTTGCTTCAGTGCCATTGTGTCCAGTCGAAAGGAGAGTGGAAATCTTTGGCTGAGAGGTTGTCTGATATGTCGAGGAATGGTGGTCAATAATAATACGTGTCGGGAATACTTGTGTTCATTTGTATAGCTTTCACCATGCGCATCTTCGCCCTTCTTTACTATACACTATTCAGATTCTTCTCACAATCTGCCCACGCTTTGCTCTTTCTGTAACCTTTTTGGTGTTAAAATTATACGCTGGTGAAACAAACCCTGCTATTTATATAACCTCTGACGTGAAAATCACATTGAGATTAATTTGGCTTCAGGCCAGCTCGTGCCAAAATTGTCGCTAGATTCCACCTTCGTTGATTCATCGAAAAGGTTGCTTTTGTCTCGATACTACTGATTCCTGCAAAGGGTGATACAAACTTGTGAACTGCGTAAAAACCTCGACAGTTGCCATCTGTCAGGATTCACGAAAGCTAACGTGCACTTGCTGTCAAACTTGCGTTTATTAGTCTTCTTTTCATGGGAGATTCCATGGCCGAAATTACCTCCAGAAAGCTAGGAAAGTCACTGGAAACAACCTACCTTGCCGCTCAATTGCTTATCAGTTTCCGTTCAACACCCGTTATCATGTCACAACTCGAAGACAAACTTCCATGTTTTACAACCAATTATTGTGTGTACTCATTTGTTTGCTCGTGTCGAGCATCACATATTGGTCATACTACAAGGCGATTGTCGGACAGAGTGCGTAAACACCATCCTGCGTGGTTGAACAGTGGTGTGATTAAAACGGTTTCAAGCGCGATTGTCGTTCACTTGACCGACTCCAACCACTCTGTCAGTAAGAAAGATGCTTTTCGGATTGTCTACCGAGTGCCAATGAGTCGATCAAAAATGGTGAGATTTCGAATGTTGACCGTTGCCGAAGCCATCAGCATCCGATTGCGCAACCGTGACCTCTGCGCTCAGAAAACGTTCGTGCGGAAACTTAACCCCCCTGGCCCGCAAACAATCAAGCCCATGATATGGAACAGTGATCACGTAACTGATAACAAACACGTCATCCTTAACGTATATTGGCCGTTTTTCTGACTCACACTAGTCACTGTTTTTATATGTATTGTGTTGTAATTAGCTTGATGATCAAACACAGAAAACACGTCTTGTTCGCTACTCTGTCGTTCTCCTGGCTTCAATGGGTATTTTCGACCGAAGTAGGTAATGATTCTATTACAGAAAATACACAGACATCAGCAAATGCATACGAGTAGAATTATGGGATTAATATGACATTAAACGAACGTCCGAAATGGTACTTCCCAATAGAGTTTTCGGCCGTCACTGGTCGGACATAAACAGATGGTGTACAACCTCAGCTTGGCAACCCAGGCGACGTCCCTATAGGAATAACTATGTCATCAACCATATTACTCACAGAATAAGAGTAGGCGGCGAGTGAAGAGAAAGTTCAAACGGGTGTTATGAAATGACATCACATTTATAGACTAGACGTGTATGCACCTTCGCCTGATTGCCCCTAAAGCTGCAGCTGGTCCGACTAGATGAAAAGTGTCCTCTCAATCGAGAACTACAGTGCGTTTGTGGTTCATGGTGCTGTTCGAGAATTCCGCGGAAGTTAGAAAGATCGCCTACTGTCCTCAAGTCCACGTTTCCAGCGTGTTAGCTAATTAGCGTAGCGTCACACCTCAAGATATTTGATGGCTCTTGATCTTATAAGCATAATTATTGCTCAAGCAATGTGTTAAAGACCGATGGATTTGCAAAAAACTAGCTCACATATTTCGAAGTTGTCTTCACGTAGAACACAGTTCGTCATACAGTATCCTATGGTGTGACCTTGCTTCTGTCGAACACGCTTGTTTAGGTAATCTGGGAAGACGCTCAGCCTGTGTTTTACAGCCTATACTACTTCTCCGGTTCAGCGGTGTGGAAGACAGTAAAAACAGCCACAGATAATACATCAAGTGGAGCATATTAGGTCCGAATGATTTAGAAAACTTCGATTGGGGTTTCCCTGATGCGGTGTAAGTTAGTTGTAGTGACGGTAACGTTGTCGCACTCATAATGTAAGTGTCAAACACTTAAAACGTGCGCTATCCATTCAAACGAACCATGTTCTGAAACACCGGAAAATCACGGTTTAGGACTGGCTGTCGGTACCGCTTTTATGTTCCGCTTGTTTGATAAGTGAAAACTACAACGCAAAGTAAGCCAACAAGCACAGGTTTACCCGTGTTTAGGTACACAACAAATGCAACACACGCTTGGGACGTCAGCGGTTTGTGGCGTATGGAACTCAGCCCAAAGTAGCTGGATAGGTAACAAAGTTGATGAACCTAGGTGAGATCCAACAGCGAATAACTTGGGTCTCGGATGGATTCGGAGCAGCGACAGAAACAACATGCGCAAACGCGGCAGTTGTTCTACCAGCTGTGCTACAAAGCCACACCGGAAGCCTGGAACTGTCACATTTGGACCTGTTTACCTAACCAACCAAACGTGTTATATGGAATCCATCAAATGGTCCGGCCGATTGACTGCTCAATCAAGATTACTTGATCAGTTCGAATCCAGTCCAGATTTTTCGCAGTTGGTTCTCTTTTAAATTGCCAGATCTGCCAAATTACTTAGCAGTAACACAGTCGATAATGCCCACTAAACAGTAGAGTCTTCAATACCAACCGTTCCGGAATGAGTGACGTGAACAGCTGGTAAACGGTGTGACTGATTCCATCGCGTGGCACTGGTATCCACGGATTTAATGCTTGTTAAATTGTACCGGTCAACCGTTTCACTGAGCGAGTTGTCCGCATGGTGAATAGCACAATGGAGAAACCTACATCACTTTTAGTGACGTACCTTGTTTAATTGATGCTCTCGTCGTAATGCACATGATACAAACACTCTGTGGTTTTACTTATGACCGGTATGAGTTGAGAGAATGTGAGTGCTGTTGGATCCCCAATCGACTGGAAACACAGCCTAAGAGAATACGTGAGTTGCATAGTGTCGATGGGTCAAGAACCAGCAACGTACCGGAGAGAAAACAACTGAGATGTTCTGGTGATGCCCGAGATTTCAGAACGCCATTCGGGATCTCTTCCATTTGCAATACAATCGCTCAGAAGACATTAGGCTCAACCTTTTCGTAGGATTTCAATGGGAGTTATGAGCATCAGTACCGTTCAATGAGATGCGAGCCATTTCCAGCTCCCTGATTTGAATTCTTAATTCGAGTTTTACACCAACCCAGAAAACACAGATTAGTCAGTATACTTCAGACTGATGCTACACAAGAATTTGAGCATGGACATCGGGAGAGACACATGTGTATTTGTGAAACACACCGAGTTTTCTGAAACGTCTCAGAAGAATCACTGATACAATTCTTGTGAACATTTAGTATTGTCGGTCATGTCGCACACTCGATAATCACTTAGGAATTTTTCACATGTTGTTCTCCTCAACAGTAGCCTGGCATATCAAACCACTCTTGAGTAATAGGACGATTTTCTAAATGGTGCCAACACAGAAGATTGATGAAGCATATACTGGTAGAAAGTGACGCACGCCGTACATCAATGTGTGGGTACTCAGGTGCACTTGTGATATCTTAACACTCGACAGGTAGATCCTCTATCCTACCACTGTTAGAGCACATGGTAATTGATGTGTGTTTCATACAGAAGCCAAAGTTTTCTCTAAGCCAAATCCGCCATCACCACTATCTGACTAAGAGAGCCCACGATCAATTCTGATGTGCTGCAGATTGTGAATGGCCAAGGCATGCGTTACGAGACAGGCTAGAAGGAAGTAACATGATCGAGGCTCAAAAGTGTAGTGACGAATTGAATGTGATTGAGCAGTCATGTAAAGTGATTCAGCCGTACTTAACGTGAGATCAGTAACACAGTGGTCAACGCGGTTGCCTCATGAAAGCGTAACCGGAGTTCTAGTCCACCGTCGTGACACAGATATACACTACTGACAAGCTGATTTAACAAGAGCGAAACTAGAGTGTGGTGTTTCTTAGCGAAGAAGGCTGGCTGAAAAGTTTGTCTTAGTGTAAATGACGTTCAATCGGGAACTAACCAAAACCTTAAAGATTCATCAGTAGCTTAGAATACCGCTTGGCAGATTTCATGGGATCGTCGATTTTAACCTGTTCATGAATTCCTAATTGTGGGGTTAGTGGCTGGAGTTACCAGGACAGTTACTGTGTCCACCATTAATACAAAATGTCACTCTAGGCAGTATGCGCAAATGAATACTGCTGGACGTTCACCTATGTTCATTCGACCATACCCACTGTGAACTCAGTGACACCGGGATCAACACGGTCGCCGCATCAAAGCGTGGCTGAAGTTCTAGTCCCGACTGTGTTCGTAGCACGCATTACGGACGAGCTCCACCCAGGATCAAAACTCGATCGCACTCCCACTGTTCGAAAGGAACTGACCAAATATTCTGCGGGAGTGAACAAACTACAGTTAATCGTGAATATCTAGCTTATCGCCGTCAGATTCCGTGTGAGCTACGAAAAATCGTTTTGCGGTTGTCTTGTTGGGACTGTACAGGTAACAGGAAGTATGTTTTGATCAGGTTGCCCGATCGTCTTGAGAGGAGACACAGTTACTGCCTGTTAACTCAAATCGATAACCCTGCGATTAGGACTTCCAAGACAGGTCGAGATCNTTGCCCGATCGTCTTGAGAGGAGACACAGTTACTGCCTGTTTTGTTTGTACATGTGCGTGGCAAAGAAGTTTGCCAGTAAAGCGTTAACTACTAATGGATAATCAGTCTTGGGATGGAAATATTAGACCGTCGTAATGATGGGAGAACGACATAAGTTAGGAGGAGGGGGCGAAACCCAGTCACTCCCGATCAGTGTGGGAGTACCTCAGCATGTAACACGCACACACTTGATTGGTGGGGATATTTGAGTTACAAGTAGTTCCAATCGACCGGGAAGCTCGTGAGTGCCAAGTCGACTGAATTTTCGAGTCCATGTTAGAAAGATATGTGCCTGGATTCATCAGCTCATACTGCACCCATAACAGACCGGGAGAGTAATATACACTTGAAAAACAAAGACCGGCGAACATATTGCTTCCGACAAATCCTCATCTTTGGCTGGTACAGTTATGTAAAGTTCAGTGATGACTTTCCATTGGTCACTTATTTCGTTGGTACAATGCAACAATCCCAAGAGTTTCGACTCGACTAGTATTCCGAACAAAGCCATGCAGGAGAAGAAAGTGTGTTGACCATAATCGAACCACACTTATGGGTTTTCATGTTAGCTAATAGCATCCAATAGAGGGTTCGACTGCCTAGTTGTTAAACCAAGTTATCCTCCCTCAATCATCTGGGGCTGTATGCACGTTAATTGCGGCCTGTAGTTCCATATGAACCAAATGTCATTTATTCACTTAGAAATGCATCTACTTGAGCATCAATAGTCGAGTTTCAACTCATACTTTGCAAAACAGCTTTGCAGCTCTCAATGGATTGATTCAATTAGCATCACGAACATTGTTGGTGTTTATTGGGCAGGCAGAAATATTTTTCATTTCAAGCTTCTTAGCAGCATTATATTTCCTGGAATACTACTGCATGTTTTGTTTCCACATGACAACCAACATCATGGATTAGCAGTCGATTGGTTGTGTTGAAAAATGTGGCAGTCTACGAAAACACTACCATCGGATACGTCACTACAGGTTGCACAGTCCTCGGCATTCAGTGTTGACGAAGCTTTGACAAAATGTTGACAGCTTGTTCAAAAGTGATTGTCACGCAGAATAAGTAAGGACGTTTAGACACTCTGCTGAACTGGCTTCCGTCATTTGAGCATTCCCTATCATTGATTACAGCAACACCAGGACTCATCCGCAATTGCTGCCTGGTGGACTTAGTTGCTCATTCAGTGCAATGGACTAAAAAGGAGCTTAATCGTTCGAGAAGTAGACTTATATCTCTCGGGAAACATCGCCATCTAATCTGCGCATCACCCCTAGCAACGTGATTTTCAACCCAAACCGGTCACGTATAATTGAACTGGACGTTCGTGAAGTACTATTTTATGCCTGCTCAATGCAAACAAATTGTTATTCTCCAGAGTATACCCTGATCACACACGGACATGTGATCAGGTTCCACTATCGAATTGAGTTCTTCAGAGTGGACTTCATGGTTTGGGGGAATTGGCAGATGGACATGACAGTGTGTTACAGTAACCTCCCCGTCAGTACAACATATTTTGAACGGGATCACGCTTGAGCCACCTTGGTAGTCGTCTTTCCGATGTTCCCGTTGATTTCAGACCCTCCCACCTAATCTCTTTGTCTTCTTGTTTCAAATTGGTTATATACATATATGCATTCGGAGTTTACGAGTCGTTAGTCCGGGGAGCGTTACACGATTTGAGTTCCAATTCCTCGTCTAAACCGATTCTTAAAAAACATTCGTTCTTCATACTACTCACAGATAGTATTGAGTAGTTGAAACCTCATCTCATCACTGGTGTGATGGCCCACCCAGTCACAGCCGAGTCAGCATCGAATCACGAGGTCACCCTTTGCCTCATTTACACCAAGTCGTCCATATTCAATGTTAACAGGTCAGATTCCACACATTACAACAAGGAAGCAATTCCAAGATAACAGTGCCAATTCTGAGTCGGACAGAAGCAAATTATCGGCGTCTTCCGCTCAACTGAATGCATCAGCACAAAACGAATGTAGCAGCAATCACCACTAAATCCACCACGCTTGCTTGCTTGACACTTAGCTCAGACCATCATCGTGAAAATCTGCACAACTTACGAGAACATCGCCTGATGTGGTTAACCCAGTGATCTATGATGACCTGCCTTTTTCCAATGACTGCTTCTCTGATTGAATCACATTATTCACTTTGTCCAACTGGCTTACACAAGCCGGACAAAATAGGTTCAACTTGCTGCACTGGAAGACAGTCAACCAACATAATTCGTCCACAGTTTGTCCACAGTGTGCTCAGAGACGTCTTCTCAGAACGGTTAACTACCCACAGTTGTGCATTCTTACCCAGTGTTGATCCGTCACACACTTGCAACAGTAAGCCCACAAACTCTATAAAGCGTCACACATCGAAACGAATTGACAATAACGACGAATCCGTCTCGCCACATTATTGGAACAAATTTCCTGCTGGATAAATCTAAAGTGATGTGTAAAACACCTTTTCGGTGATCGATCGATTGAAACAGTGTCTCTCTCGATTTCCGAACCAGGTTCGTTTACTATACCTTAAGTGGGGTCGGGTAACATAAGCTATTTTGAGTGTGTGTGACAAACGTACTGGTGATGAGCGTGAGTTAACTAGAACGCTTGGCGTCTTTCATTCGGTCAATATTCTTCCGCAAGTTTTCAGCATTTTGGTATGAAATGTGGTTTTAATCTAAACTGACATTGTTATTTGTTTAACCATTGTGATATTCATTCTGTACCCCCCGCCCAACACACACACGGTGGTAGGAGAGCGGAAGGAATGCGAGACAAGCCACCTGGTCCTCTCATCAATATTAAACTCGTGGGATCACGAGTGTGATTTCGTGCTTTCATACGACACAGAAACAAACGTTGGCAGGTAACTATGTTTACATTGTCCCTCTAATAATCACGTAAGACGGAGATGATTCATTACACTCGCTCCTTGATACACCGTATCCATCAATCGTCGTGCTGTTCAAACTGTTCTCAAATCTCGCCTGAATCAATCTCATTCTAGGCAGTCATCCGCTCCCCGCAGGCCTAAAATGTAGTAGCCGAACAATGGACTCAATGTAATACGCCTCCTGCTTCCCTCAATGACATGCACACGTTCACTATGCCACAAGCGTTGTAATAATTAAGGTCTAGCCTATGGCCGTCGAGCATGTGTGAATTACTGTCGTCCAGCTAAATGGTTTGGCATTGGCACGGTCCGTGGACATGGTTACTGGTTGCTCCCTTAATGTATTTTAATATGGTATACCTCGATTACGTCGTCCTTCAACGTGGGGTACAGAATTCATGTCAATCTAGTGTCACCAGCTCTCACACTACGTGAGCTAGTGCAACTGAAATCCAGGGTTATGCACAGAAACAGAACGAGCTGTCAAGTCAAATGCCCTTACCTGCTTCCCACTTAGACAAAGGCGCCAATCTCATCGGAATTTAGAAACGTCAATATTCATTGTTTATATATTCCTGATTAGGTCAGTTAGTGAATCAAGACAAGTCCAACAAAAAATTTCCGAACTATTACTTTATTTCGATCAATACGCAAACCAGAAAAATAGTGTTCTATTCGACATTAGGCAACCTCAAGCTACAAACAGACATCGCCCGTTTCCGTGGCGAGCCAACGGCTTGTACACCGACGATTGTCATTGTATCCTTTCCGATATTCGATCCGTTCAATTTGACATGATAAAACAGTCCAAATACTACCGGCAATTATTATCCGCATCCTTCTGCCAAGCATTCGGGTTCTTCACGTTGCGACCAGTGTTCTCAATTGCCATGTTTGTTGTTCCCAGACACATTGAATAAAGATCTTCTTCCAAATATTGTGTAGTCTGTAGCAGTATTTCAACAGCCCTAATTGTAGCCTCAGTTTTCCTGGTTGGTTGGCAGTGTTTCGGACGGTTTATTCGATACACGAACTCCCACTTATCTGCAAGCATTTCGAATTCGGCTTGTATAAACTAAGGTCTATTGCCAGAGAAATATACTAACGGTGTATCAGAACAAGAAAACTGTGGACGCAGTCTTATGGTAATCGTACACCCTGTGGTCCTGCTTGGTAAATCGATTTTGAAATAATTCATCTAATGGTTTACTTCTACCATGTATCGTTTGCCGCCGTGTGTAAATATGTTGGCTGTGATTAGTTGCGAGGTCTTTCCTGAAGCTGTCTCAGCAGCATCGTATACTTCATGTGTTTTAAGCAAACATCTCGTTTTGTTATGACATTTTTCAATTACTGTTCATGCCTGTACACTTGTAAAGTTTCCCCACTTTTCGAACGCAACTGTTCACCCAGATGTGTGCAAAGTGGATTTGTTCGCGTAAATCCCACTGCAAATTTTCTGCAATGAACTTCATTTCTCTGGAAATTACATCCTCGTATAAAACAAACTGATTACGGTCCTGGAAAAACACAACCGGTTATTCCGGATGACTTCTCATCTCACGGATAACCAACTATTATCACAGAAATATGCTCTCAAGCGACTATTTCTACTCCGCTGTGTCATGCAGCTCCACCGTCTTGTAGTCCATCGTGACAAGTGTTCCGGACTTTAAACCATCCGCCGCAGACTCCGGTATATAGGTGTCAGAAAAGGTAGTAACGATATGTATTCGATCTTCGAACTGGTAGACTAGCAGGCATTCTCATTGTTACGGCCTAATCAAAATCCTATGAAGATGCTGAATGCTGCAACCAGACAGCTTGTCATATCGTTTAGACGTAAAGCCGTCTTTGGTCAGTCTAAGTCCCGTTTGATCCGTGGGCATCCTACATAATCCAGTGGCTGTTACATATCTGGTCGTCCTGATGGAGAACGGTATTACATTGTTTGTTAAAATAATTTTAATTTGTTTGAGTAT
This sequence comes from Paragonimus westermani, assembly GCA_008508345.1. NCBI lineage: Eukaryota > Metazoa > Platyhelminthes > Trematoda > Plagiorchiida > Troglotrematidae > Paragonimus > Paragonimus westermani. Next base: position 37,424 of record QNGE01001851.1, read on the forward strand.
CGTGAATATGCCCATGAGAAAAAAAGCGTAGCAAACAAGCTTGTTATCAGTGCTTCATCATCAGGCTAAATACAACACATTTATATGGGTTCGCTGGTGGAAGTATGTCCGTGGGGTGAGGGATGGTGATCATTAATGTTCAGTCAGTCAAACTCGAGAAATCTAGTTATGTAGGCCAGTGAATTGGGTTGTAATCGTCTTCGAAAAATCGGTACTCCTATGTAACAGATCGATCCGGGCTATCGATACAGGGCCACGGAAGGTTCAGTGTTTTGACCAGACGTTTTTGTGAGCATAGCGGGGGCGAATGTAAGCGGATTGCGATGGCTTCCGCAATGTCTAGTAGGCGACCTTTGACCCACTTTGATTGCGCTCCACCGACTCGATAGATAGGCTTGAACGAATCGACCGGGTTGATCAGATGATTCGATTCCAACAAGTGATTAGCGATCGCTGATGAGCAAACGTTTATCGATCCTCGAACTAGCCACGCCGAATGATGCTCCCGCATGCGTTAAGATAGTTGCCTTGTTGTGCGGCCTATGTAGCCTGTTCCGCAGGAACAAACAAAACGGTAAACAGAAGAACCGGCAGCATGTACAGGCAATATATCTTTCAGCTGGGGACGTAAAACTGGTGTGGATGTAAACCGAATACGTAATTGATCTGCGAAATAGGTTTTGTTAAGCGCTACTTTAAGTTTCCTGGTCATTGATGAGTAGTCGGGGATTTGGTTTATTTTCAAGTTGACCATCACTCATATTTGATCGCAGCGTTCGCATTCAGATAGACTTTGCAGCCGGCCTCTTTCGAAAACAAGCACTAGACTCGAGTTGCACTCTCATTAGAGCTCGTCAGTAGTGCATATCCTTGCCACGGCCGGGATTTGAACTCGGGCCATTCCAATCATGAGGCAACCGTGTTAACCACTGCGCCATTGACCTCACATTAGGCACGGCCGAATGATCAAATCTGAACGCACAACCACTCTCGCTTGTGAGCAATGATCAGGTTGCCCGATCGTCTCGAGAGGAGACACAGTTACTGTAACTGTTAACTCCGATCGATAAGCCCGCGATTAGGACTTCCGAGACAGGTCCAGATCACTGAACTCATTCAACCTGCAAGGCGATATATTTTAGATCACTGATGAGTAGTCGGGGATTTGGTTTATTTTCAAGTTGACCATCACTCATATTTGATCGCAGCGTTCGCATTCAGATAGACTTTGCAGCCGGCCTCTTTCGAAAACAAGCACTAGACTCGAGTTGCGCTCTCATTAGAGCTCGTCAGTAGTGCATACTCTTGCCACGGCCTGGTTATATTTTCAGCATTACTATCACCTTTGAAAGGCAAAGTAATATAGGCAGGCTTTTTGTCTACAGTTTGCGGCACACCTACCTTTGTGCTAACTATCATGTGCTTACAAATAAACTGTTCTGGGTAGCCATTTTCAAGGAGTATGTTAAATATAAACCGTTTTTCTCCCTCTATGGTGTCATCTGAGCAAATTCTCACGGTCCTATTTAGCAAACACCGGACTAAGTTTTTCTTTTGTCCCTAAGGTACGAAGCTATTAAAATTTGTATACTGTCCTGTTCAGGTTGCTTTACGATATACCTTACGTTGTATTGTATCGTCCTCACGACGTGACATTAACACATCTAAGAACACCATCCCTGCTGGTGATTCGGGCTTCAGAGTGAATCGGATATTCTAATGGGCACTGTTGAACTGCATTAGTGTTTTATTGAGACATGCAGATTCACTTGTCATGCAGATAATGTCATCTACACAACGTTTATAAAGAGCCAGTGACTTAATGTGGTCTGCTAGTGAACTACTTTCAAGTTTTGCCATAAAAGTATCGGCTAGTAAGGGACCTAACGGTGACCCCATTGCTACTCCGTCCTTTTGGCGATAGAGCTTGCAACGCATGCAGGTTATTCCAAACCCTACACATTCCTCTTTGAGTTCATGAGTTCTGTTCGTCCAGCAAAGACAGCATTCCTCGAACTTCTAAACAGTGTGCCAAGATCATTCATATCTTCATAGACGGTGGAAATCAAATCTATGCAGATCCGATTGTCTCCCTCTTCAGTGCAGTGTCAGAACATAGATAATTCACTCTGGCAGATTGCCTAACTTTTGTCTCCATACCCATCATGCTTCCAGCAATCAGCTGCTGTCCGGCGTGTTCAGCATCTCAGGGGAAACGACTTCAGTCGCACTCGATGAACCGCTCTGGAAACTACTTGCGAGCGTCCTTTCATCTCCTCAAGTTTGGTCCCGTACTCGACCACTCCGTGTTACTAAACATCCGGAATTCATCACAAAACAGGGTCTGTCTTTATACCAGAAACAGTGTTCACACTAACGTGTTATGCCTTGGTTCCAAGAGCCTGACTCACACAAAATCTGCTGTTCAGAACTTGATATGTTCAGAAAATTTGCTGTAATCACCATCTGTTCCAAACGAATGTGATTAAACAGGTGACCTCCGTTTTTTCGTCAACTCGTGCCGATCAACCCTCGTTCCACGTGCAGCATCGCGTGAATGATCAATGACTGGTTGAATGTTCATCGCCCAACAATCCGATTTAGTGTATTTCCAGTTTATTTCCGGTTTCGCCTTAGCGGTTACATCCTTGGTATTCTAGACTTCTAGCTTAGTACACCTCGTTTCAGACCTTCATACTGACTGGTTCATAGGCAACACTCAATTCCCCAAATGTTTAATAGTCACACGATATGATTCCCACTTGTGAAATTCAGGCGCGAAGACGATTACATACTGACCGATCATGATTAAAGTGTTCTGGAAGAAGGCGAAAGACATAAAGCAAGGGTAATGTAAGGCCATGTGGAGGGCCGATCAATGGTGGAGCAATGAGATGGTCTCAAACGAGTTCACTGGGAAACTGAAGAGTATCATATTGTGTCAGACATCTTGTTCATAGGGTCAGTGACACACGGCGACTGCTACGGCGGGTATCACATGACGTGGCATGTCTCGCACACTGTAATTTCGTTCACATTTCCGGTGAGTTTCTGTCGTGATCCTAAAGTAACATCCATTCAACGTTAAACAACACGTGATGAAAAGTGTACGCTTGTGGATGTTTCGTGGGCAGTTTAATGACGGTTTGTGAATGGGTTGTGAATATGGGGAAAATGTTTCCCGCCTACCATAGACAGGTGGCTAGTTTAACAACAAGCCCTTACGAGAACACTAATCTGCAGCACGAATCCATTGCAATTAAAATAGTGATCAATGGAGTTCTATTACATCGATAGGTTTATGCGGAGCCGTCCGCGTGTCCACTAAAATTATTCCGTACTTATACACATTTCGGACTGGTAATACGGCATCCACTCCTCGGCATACGGTCTTATGTATGTTAAAGCAGATATGGTGGTGAGCTCCTCAGTGGGTATCATTTGCGCGGAGAAGCAGAACAAAAATTAACTCACTGCGTTAAATTTGTACATGACTGTGCCCGATAGTAAAAACTATCTGCTTATGGCAGTGCAGAATCGGCAAATTCGACCAGTTACGGGAACAGGTAGGCTGCTGATGACAACCAATCACCCAGAGAAGTTATATGAATTAAACAACGGCGTCCACACAAAGGTAGATTCTAGGAACGGAAAATTCCTCCTCTAATTACATATTTGTCCACTGTATATGTATTTTCTTATTCCACATGGTCGGGAACCGAGGCGGATGTATTCGCAGTTATACGGGGTAACGGAAAATTAGGTAATTGCACCGAGCAATCTACATGCTCAAGAAGGTGAAGTTTGACGACCAATTTCCGACACGGTGAGTCATCCGCAAGACATATGCAACACAAAAAGCATACAGATAGTTGTCAAGACAGAGTTGTGTGGAACTGATACGATGTGATTCTAATTTCATGTTGAGATTATGGACATAGCTGCTGTGGTGCCGCGCCATTTGCTCTAACGGTAGTAGATCATGGCCAAATCCGTGTGTGAACAAAAGGCTCGTGTACACCGTGTAGGGCTTCGCAACCGAATTTCCAAAACGTCCACAGACTTGCATCTTTGTTTCCAAAGATATTGAAGAAAACACCAGCACAGAAGGTTCCACAAATTCCTCCGAGAAGGTTCGGGGTTATTGGTGTTTCTGTAGTCATGGTAGCACAATTTGTAGACAAACTCAACTTATCTGCCACTATGACCCCTAGATCTCGTTCGGATGCTGGCGGGAGCAGCCTTGTGTTGCCAAGGTGATGACCGGTACAATTTTTGATGATGGATGTGCATGGTTTCACGCCTGGTGATGTTGAACGGTAAGTCAATCTCTATGGCCCACTGATTTGGGCAGATCGAATTCTCTTGTATGGCCACCACATCTTCCGCCTACTTTAGAACTCATCAGAGCTTTGTGTCATCGGCCTAGAGCAACAGCGGTGAATTGAATATACGGGGTAGTGCAAAACCAATATCAATGAATAACGGTGGTTTCACAATTTATCCTTACGGAATGGCGCAGATGACAGGATGCCACTCTGAAAACTGTCCACTCACCTTGACGTCGAAGCCACATTCTGTCTGATAATCCTCTATCCATGTGCGTAAGCGCTCATCGAAACCATATCTATTCGATTTCCGCAACGAAATGAAATGACCGTCCCTGTTAGATGCTTCGAGAGAATCAAGAACAGCAACGTCAATAGCCAGTTCTGCACCTGAAGTCTTCATTCAAACATCACGAGCAATTAACAGATTCGTTACGCATGAGTATCCCCCACGAGAACCACATTGCTCCTTGGTGATCAGTTCGAGGTCAACAACACCTTCCCGGATGGAGCCATCGGGTAAGCTCACCACTACCTTGGATACCCCTAAAAGCAACGCTGTTAGTTTGTAGTTTTCTGGGTCGTTTGTTCATCCACCTTCGGAGACAAGTGTGACTGTGCAAGGCTTCCTGGCTCTGGGTAAACGGACGGCTATTGAGGATCGATTGAAACGTGCAGTAGGCTGTTCAGCCAATCCCATGACGTAAATTCTCAAGGCGGCAGGGAACATGAAGTCTGTACCTAGTGATTTATGAGCTAGTAGGTCCTCTTAAGTGACTCTGAAATGTGGCATTACGATTTGACGTAATTCACTCGAGTTGGTGTGCACGAGATCAAAAGTCGTCCACGATTTTCAGCTATGCACCTTTACACACGGTTTACTCAGATTGTTGGTCGCCTCTCAATCAGTATTCGTAAGTCCATTAGAGGTTTGCGGTTGTGGAATGCCAACCCTACTTCTTGTATGTTCTGCGACTTTGTTGTGGAAGACCATGTTGTGATAATCAGTTAACTATTCCACACCTCCTCTTCATTTCCAGTCTCCGTGGTGCCCACCATGAATGTGTTTCGCCCGGAATAGACGTCATGTAGCTGGTCCAGTTGGTGTGAAAACAGTACCAAGAGACAGTTTCGCTGTCTACAGTATGCATATCAGATGAATCTACTCACGGAGGTTCGTGGAATGAGAGTGGCCGAATCGGTGTAGTTTAGAGTATTTTGAGGCCGCCATCCTCTACTGATTCGGCGGCGAATCGGATGTTTCTGAAACTACCGGACTGCGTTTGGAGTCCGCGTGAAGATCATCCAAGGCAACATTAGGAGGGATAGTAGTGGGTTTTGTGGCGGTATATAGTTATCTCCACTATGATCTGAGGCTGGTTGGTCTTTCAGAATACTGCGTGATTCGAACAGATAACTGTGAGCGGGATGAAGGCCAAACCGCATGCGCCTGTTCCGTTATTTCTTTTGTTAACGAAGGTTGTTCTCAGAAGTCCAGATGCATTGGCTGAGCTTAAGTATGCGGGCCGATGGCTGTTGAGTCAAACGGACAAATGAGTGATGTTGGGAATGAGCACTGTGTCTTTGATCCCACTTCTAGTTCATTACTCGAACTGTCTCAGAATTTGTGATACTCAACCACATCTCTGTGGAACATAGTCCGCTCCTACTCATGTAAGCGAAATTTGTCCAACCTCATTGATTTGCAACATCAAAGATGGTTTGGTGGATTTTTCAGTGTTTACTGGCAGAAGCTGCTTCCAGTGCTTCCAAAGTACTCCAGAATTGGGAATTTTGCCAAGCAGAGTATGAATTCCCCTGTGTGTGTCTGCTTCCAACGCTGCTAACTCGATTTCTAGTTTATCACATGATTGCTTGTATTCAAACTCTGTACACTTCAGCTCGCAGGACTTTCTATTTCCGCCTGCTCATGTGACATTCAAATCGTCATCCACATCGTTCATTTCAGCTGCTAGAATCAACATTCAGTTGGTGTTTTACTGGCTTGCCAGTACGGTTCACTTGACCATCAGCAACGGGGCTTCCAGTTCGACAGTCGTTATCGACATGGGAATGTTCATCACAACTTCGTAATCCCGATGCCGGGATCGAGAATAAGTGGGAACTGATTGAAACAATTTCCGACAATGTTGTTCTGGTGACAACCTAATAAAATGTATGGAAATCGTCAGCTTATCGACGGATTCCGAATTAATTCGGTTGTGTACCGGACATTATTACCTGTTATTGAATGAGTGTTCCCTGCTTCGATGAGAAAGTTTATCTTGCGCTGTGATTAAAATCAACTGGACAGCTGTTGCGCACTCTGTTGTCTTCCTGTCAGACACTTGTTCAACCTGTTTGCAGCAAAGAGGACTTAATAGCAAGGCTAGGTTAATGGGTTTCGAAGGTCGACCGCCAAAGCCAATCAAGATTCTTCGGAAGTGATTATTTAGACAAGAGCCCAAGTGAATTTTGGAGTACTATCATAGGCGGTTATACACTTGAAGTCACACGCTAGTCATCATAACAAAAAGTCAGAATTAAGCTTTGCATAGGAACAACAATTCACCCGATTTGTGACGAAGGCAGTGGATCATCCATTAAATCAGACGATGCTCTAACGAAAGTGAAAGACACGGAATGTCAATTAAAAGTAAGTGGCGCTGTTTTGTCATGTAAACCTTAAAATGTGAAGGCCTAAGGATATTTCCAAAGCGCATACATACAAGCAGAATTGTCTCTAATCAACAGGTTTCAGAGCAAATAAGAGGTAGGAAACCGTGAACGCTGAGGGTTGGCGTCATAGAATGATTTAAACAGGGAGTGAAAAGCAAGTCCTCAAGGAAACATACTTGAAGACATGCATTGAAAAATCTATCACAGCTTCGCTAAACTCAAAGACGCTCTGTCAGTAACAAACAGTATGGTCATCGTTAAAGCTAGTATCACGTTATATATATATATATATATATATATATATATATATATATGACGCGGTACTATCGGACACAAGTTGGAAAATTTTTACGGTAACCTCCTTGGCTAGATTAAAATCAGATAAAAGCGTGTTTTAGCAAACTGACAGATTTTAATGCAGGCTATAACAGTGATCATTGTAGCCGCAAATGGTGATTTGAGGAACAAGCTGACTGAATACCATTTTTGTGTGTACTTATATGTGTTTGTGAACATTCTTGACAAAACACGACTCAACTCCCATCTGCATTTATGAACTGATGAAGTGGACAAGGATGTATCACAGAAGGAGGCAATGGTCAAGTTATTGAACAGAGGTTACTCTAAACAGCTCCTCAGAAGACAGTTAAGAGGAATGCCCAATCGACTGTCACAGATATCAATTGAATGGGAAAGCGCTACCATTATTCCTTTCAAGAAAAGGACGTTAGACGAGACATCAGAAATACACATGAACGCTTATTCGCATCAACCATCGACGTTGAGAGGGCCAAATATGCCACAACTGGAGTTAACGGATCTAAACTTTCTAGCACACAGCGTGCATTCTTGGATCGATCGAACCAGCTCACGCTGGTAGCTGTACAGTGGGGCAATGTAGACTTTTCTCAGAAATTATTGTCCTCGATCAGCTTATCTGACAGACCGTGTCGATTTCATTCCTGTCTAGCCGTTCACGTGCCATCTGGCCTGAAGAGGCTGCTCTACCAGGAATGAAACGTTATCAATAAAGTCAATTATCGTTCGTCCACAAGTTCCTCTGATATTTCGGATGCCTAGTCCGTCTCTGATAGTAATACATAACAATTTTAAAAAAGATTATTACTTCTGTTACCATGCGTATAAGTGCGTGCTAACAAAGTCCTTGCATTTCAATATTTTTCTCAAATCGTCGCAAAATATTTGCTTGTCAAGGTTGAATGGGCGTGAATGTTTACGGCGGCATTACGCACTCATCATGCAAAGAGCGGCAATAACAAAACACCCTCTTCAGTGGCAAACTAAAATAACGCCCTTCGGACGGTTAGTAGCCATATCCTTCAGTCAATATAATCAGAAACTTGAACAGTTGCTGTTCGTAACAAACAAACTGATATATGTTCCAACTACGTTATTTCGACTAGCCACATGTTCACTGTCCATTCCTTATAAACCACTGATTCTTGAATGTACTACTTCTAGCACTGATGAGTAGTTTAGCCGATTTGACGGCTACATAAAACCCTATTTTGAAAAGAAAGAGCTTCGGCTAAATTTGAGCAAGCGATAAAATTCCATTACTATTACTTCTGATTATCTGAACATCACGTTACGGTTTCCCGATGATTAGCAGATCTCTCTGACTGTCTGAGCGTTCCTATTTTTATCTACACTCTGCTGCAGTTTATCCGAATTGGCGAGTACTTCTAATGAATGGACACCACCCGACTTCTATTCAAACTGTTCTGAGTGAAACCGCAAAACGTATTTCAACTGGAATTGATATGAATGGACTCACGATTAGTTAACCATCAGCCAAACTTTAATATCTCTCGTGATTGTGCATTGGTGACGTGTTTTTCGGGGTGCGTTACAGCCTAATTAACAGCACATCCGCCTTGAGTCTCGTGGGTTGAACTGTCTTCACTTGGGAAGTATAAAAGATATCATAGGATGGAATCATTACCGTCTTGATGATAACAACGTACTCAAAGATTTAAGTGGCAAGGGATTAGTGAGCAATAGCACGTTAGACTGTTATGAGCTGACTGAAACCTTATTGTTAATTCCTTACGAAAAACTATACAATCGCTTCCAATGATATCTCAATTAAAGATGATTAATAGGTCGACTGAAATGACATAAGAATAACCGTGAGATGGAGGTGTGTGTGAAAGTATCCCCTGAACAAACTAAACGATGCAGGCGTATGAAATAGAACGACAACCATCTGCAAACAGGTGAATGGACGAGTGAATTTTTGATTGAAATTGATAGAGATTCACCTGGACTAGCTCGCACCGTGTGATCCCAAATTTTGGCTTAACTAACCTTTCGATTAGCATTGTGTTTACAGTAAAAAACATTGAAGTTATTGCAACCAAAATTGGAGCTGTTGTAATTAACAAGGGAGCAAACTTCGATATGAGAGGAGAACATTCAGTTCTCCAGAGATTGTCAGAGGAAACTAACAGAAAAACTATTTAGCCTGACAGTTACAACAAGCAGCACAAAGCCCCAATCTGAATAAAGCAAAATGGGGGAGTTTCTGGCGCAAAATTGGGCATTATATGAAAGTTAGTTTCTCACGCTAAGTACACCATATTCGGGGATGCTGCACATTTCTTTCCATTTCTCCACTCCAACTGTAGATGGCAGTGCCCACATGTTAATACGTGTGTGATGTCGTATTGTTTGAATGCATCACTTTTTCATAAATGCTTATGCACAATGCACTTTGACTTCAAATTCCGATATATTTCTGGGTGTTATCACGTTCGACAGAAAATAAGAGATCGCTGTTCAGTGTCAACTATCTATTGAAAGTGGAATAGGTTCATGCGGTTGAATAAGTGTTCTGGATGTGGACAAGCGTCAAGGTGGAATCACAGAGTTGGCTGTCCACATTTGGCTCAAACACATGATTCATCTTCCGGTTTGATATATGCTTCCCGTATTTCAATCTATTCCCTTTCCAAAATGCGATTCGGACATTCATGAAGAGCCGCTCCTAGATGTGGCGGGACCGAACATTGTCAATACACCCGCCTCTTGCCCCACCGAGCTACCACACGGAGTAGGGGAAAATGAGTCACCAGAAGATGATGATGAAAGCTTCGTTATAAGATTTCCCCGTAGGACCATCGTGTTCCCTTGTTACCCTTTGCGGACGTACCGTTCAGCATGACATCATTAGATGGTTCCTATGAGGAAACATATCACTGGAAGACTGACGAATGATACTGAAATCTACGAGATATTACTACCCCGATTTACCGGAAGACCCCCGAGCACTGATGGGCATTCGAAGAATTTATATAATAAAGTGATCATAGGAGAGGAAGTTTATGTCCACTTTGTTTTGGTCTGCGGGTTGTATGCTTTGTACGTAGATATGTGTATTTTTGTAAAGCTATTTAGTAGCTTTTGAAAAATGTACATACATACGTATAAAGCATACAAACGGCCGATCAAACCAAAGTGGACATTACCATAGTAACACATTCCATATGGTCCCCTGGGTGGCCGCAAGGCAGTTCTGTGGGCTGGGGGTGGGTAAAACTGAGGTATGACATAGATAACCATAGGGGAACAATGGGGGCTGGTCCGAAAAACGTTTTATTGCACAAAACCTCACCAACGTACCCGATTTCTTTCTCTTCTCAACTACTACGTATTATTCTTTGAGTTCATCCTTAATCGTTGCTCTGTCTCATGTACATTGCTCTCTACTCCGGTGAGCGACCCGCCAATGCACGAATACCAACAACGATGGAAACACTGAAAATGTATGCACATTTATTATTGGTCATCACAAAGTTACAACACGGTTATTCGGATCAGCAAGTTGTCGTTTTCGCATGCGCTTCGTTGATCGTTCATATCAGGACCCCGTCCATTGATCTTCATTTTCCCTATAGACTGCGAATCTTTGACGAGTTTCTGTAAGGTAACGGGTTGCATACTGTAAATAAGAACTTCAGTGAAGCGGTATAGTGTAGTGTGGCTGTTCACGTGGATACAAATGCTTAAGCGAACAGAGATCATAGGAGAGGAAGTTTATGTCCACTTTGTTTTGGTCTGCGGGTTGTATGCTTTGTACGTAGATATGTGTATTTTTGTAAAGCTATTTAGTAGCTTTTGAAAAATGTACATACATACGTATAAAGCATACAAACGGCCGATCAAACCAAAGTGGACATTACCATAGTAACACATTCCATATGGTCCCCTGGGTGGCCGCAAGGCAGTTCTGTGGGCTGGGGGTGGGTAAAACTGAGGTATGACATAGATAACCATAGGGGAACAATGGGGGCTGGTCCGAAAAACGTTTTATTGCACAAAACCTCACCAACGTACCCGATTTCTTTCTCTTCTCAACTACTACGTATTATTCTTTGAGTTCATCCTTAATCGTTGCTCTGTCTCATGTACATTGCTCTCTACTCCGGTGAGCGACCCGCCAATGCACGAATACCAACAACGATGGAAACACTGAAAATGTATGCACATTTATTATTGGTCATCACAAAGTTACAACACGGTTATTCGGATCAGCAAGTTGTCGTTTTCGCATGCGCTTCGTTGATCGTTCATATCAGGACCCCGTCCATTGATCTTCATTTTCCCTATAGACTGCGAATCTTTGACGAGTTTCTGTAAGGTAACGGGTTGCATACTGTAAATAAGAACTTCAGTGAAGCGGTATAGTGTAGTGTGGCTGTTCACGTGGATACAAATGCTTAAGCGAACAGTTGAATTTACTAACCAACAAGCAACAACAAATCTGCCGGAGGCAACGTATGGTTGACTTGCCACACTGGTTATAACAGTTTAAATGTGAATGCAGTTTACAAACGGAAGCACATATTTATAGGTAATAATCAGTTTTACCTGAATTGTTGAATTGCAATTCAGATGCACGCATTTTAATGATCTGAAACTTGAGATTCCAAAATAAGGTAACGATAGCTAACATGCCAATGCACACTAATTTGTTCAAGGGGCAATCGTTCATACTTGTTGTCGCATACTTTCAAGCTACCAAATCTATGGTAGAAATGGGTGCGCTTCATACAAATCTGAAAGCAGCTTTTCAAAAATATACATATATACGTACAAAGCAACATGTAAATATACATGGATGTATTCATTATGTCTAAAGGACATAACAGGTAACAGAAGAGAAAATTAGATAGCGCTAGTTTTCATACTGAGTTTCCGTCCACCTTCTCGGTCACGCGCCGTATAGAGCCACTTTCTAATCTCCCATTCCACCTCATTCCCCGTCGCTCCGGTGACACGAGAGTGACATACGGCGTCTAAAATTGATTTATATGACTGGACACAGAGTTCCTACCTGTGATAACTTTCATGATTTTCAGTTTTTGCTGGCCAGATGCTTTCCATGTATCTCACTTCAGTTCACTTGCCGTGGGAAATTCACGCTAAACACTGAGGATACTAGTCGGCTTAGCAGATCACGAAGGTCCGCACCCCCATTCGAGACAACTGGGATAAAATGGCGTCGTAGTAGTACACATCTTTCAGCTGTTGTTCACACAAATGGAGCACGCCGGTTGAAGTTAGTGTTCTGAAAGAAATGTGGTCAGCCTGTCTAGATATCTTAGCTGCTCGGTTTTCTGTCGACTGTACTGTCTCGGTTAGTGCTTGGACGGTTGTTTCAATACACACGAAACGTTTATCCAATGCGACCATAGCATCTGGAAACGAATGGGTGAATGGACGGCGAATCTTACCAAAATTTCGATTGATAGCTTACAGCCATGCTTCACTGCTAGATGCCCGCGTACTGCAACAGTCAGTAACGGATACGGTTGAGACGATTGCCGTTTGCCTTGGAGAATTGAGGGTGAACATTCCATAACATAGTTTACGTGATCGGTTTTGAAACCACAAGCCTCAGCACTGCTTATGGTGGAGTTGGTAGTGCATATTCAGAGGCGGCGAATGACTTGGCATGTGCACTCCCAGTTGCACGAACCTGATAGCACCCATCCTGTTTCTCTTCGGATGAGGTCAGCTGAACAGCAACCCTAATGTTAGTGTGAATGAAAACGGGCAAAAATCCATTTCCTGGTTAGGCAGTAGATGCCAAAGCGTGTCATTCTATAGGTGGCGTCTGTTTGTGTCCTGCTGGATTTCTTCTAACAAATGTTGTTCGAGCTTGAAAGCTTCCGAGTAGGAATCTGAGATGTATTACTATGTAAGTAATGTCACATTAACCTATCTGCAGCATCAGGTTGACTTCGTGAAGGGTAAAGGTAGGATGTTCAACAACGTACGTCTGTATATGCTTCTGCTTCTAACTGCCGGCCATCTGACGGTCCTTTCAGTAACCATTCAGTCAGTGTGAACGATAGCGATGGATTCATCAGATTTAAACTGCACTGAGGTATATCTGCGAAAGAAAACCGATGAAAAATGAGTTCCTTATGCTGCTATATTTACGTGCATCCATTGCATACGGGAAGTCTAAGAGAACAATTACAATAACCTGTACCTATTTATTAAAAGTACGCAAAATAGATACCAAAACATAACCTTCTGTATGAGGAATGCTGAAACATTTACCAATGATACTGATAATGTGTTTACTATCGGTGATGGGGGAAGGAGCAGTAACCAGATGAATCAGCAGATCGTCGTAATTGAGGTAATGATCGAAGAATGGGGACACTGTTAAACAGCTGATAAGAAACCAAATTAATCTCAAACCCTACAATCTGTGCCGACGTGCCATCAATAAGGGCATAATTATTGGGTAGTTCAGAGAAATACATGCTGTTCCTGATTATTCTCTTGTCAGCATCCCTACCTCTTCGCCTGCCCAATGCCGCACCAACATCATCCATGAGGACACCGCCACGTATCTTCCGTCCGCAGTTTAATTCGGTCATTCGGCGGAATATGTTTTCTGCCGGTATGGTTTGGTCGTGAACACACGTCTTCATGAAGCGCAAAAACGATTCAAAATGGAAACAAGAAAAACTTTCAAGTGGACCGTGATGCAACGTATCGTCTACCAAATGAATTAAACTGTGTACTTTGTAAACAATCTCACGACGGCCATACATGTCAGAAAACTTTCTAACGAAAATGATCGATTACAGCACCCCTGAGGAAGGCAACCCGGGGTGGTGGAAACGCAGATTATTACAACTTGCTCGTAACGTTGTGTTATTCCCAATCTGTTTGTCAATAACATGTTAAACACGACGCCCAAACTGTTCAACTTCATTCGTACTAAATTTGGTGCGGATATCTTATAATCATCAACCGTTTAACGAAAGAAGCTTAGTTAGGTATCAAGGAAGGTGACATAAGATGGACATGAAAAAGGACAGTCCCATATAGTGTTTGTGTTTGTCAGAATCCAGTAACCCACGTAGTACAATGGAACCAAGATAGAGCTGAAATTGTCTGGATTCAGTTGCTTTCCAGCGTTCAAACTCCGTTATTGTGTGGCAAAACCTTTGAAAATCAACCGGTGTGTGCGTATGCGCCTTCTTTACTCGATCACATATTGTACGAATGGAAGTAAGACTAAGACGCTGTCCGGCATCACGTGATGAAGATATCTAGAGGTCGATCAAACGCTTAATTACAGCTAAACAAACTAGATACATATAGTCATGCGGGAGACTCCGGATCATATCCGAGGGGAGATAAAGGAATGGGAAATCACCTGTATGGTGGTGCACGTCAGTCTGGGAACGAAAACTTTCATCTGTTCTTTTTTGGCAGCCACGATTAGGGAAGGTCAGCCTGTGTGCCGTCAACACACTACCCTTATTGCAGTGGCCACAGCCGAAATAATCGGAGAAAACTTTACATTGTTTAACGAACCAACAACCTGGAGTATCACATACAACACTTGAAAGAACCAGAGGGACCCTTGCAGTACTCCCGAGAATGACCAGCGCTTCACGATAAAGAACATTCACTTCATCAATGTATTGCTGCATGTACGCCTAGACGTTCGACGGATTCACTGGTACTCTGTAAACAACAACCACGAATAGCGCTGACACAAAAGGCCTGATAACCCTGCACAGGATTGGCCATAATTGTGTGTTACTGGAATTGGATAATCGCACGCCGTCTATGTTCCACTGCAGTGACATTTCATTGAAAGCAATTTCCGGAGGACGGCAGAGGACAGCACACAACCCACAGACCAAAACAGAGTGGACATAAACTTCCTCTCCTATGATCACTTTATTATATAAATTCTTCGAATGCCCATCAGTGCTCGGGGGTCTTCCGGTAAATCGGGGTAGTAATATCTCGTAGATTTCAGTATCATTCGTCAGTCTTCCAGTGATATGTTTCCTCATAAGAACCATCTAATGATGTCATGCTGAACGGTACGTCCGCAAAGGGTAACAAGGGAACACGATGGTCCTACGGGGAAATCTTATAACGAAGCTTCCATCATCATCTTCTGGTGACTCATTTTCCCCTACTCCGTGTGGTAGCTCGGTGGGGCAAGAGGCGGGTGTATTGACAATGTTCGGTCCCGCCACATCTAGGAGCGGCTCTTCATGAATGTCCGAATCGCATTTTGGAAAGGGAATAGATTGAAATACGGGAAGCATATATCAAACCGGAAGATGAATCATGTGTTTGAGCCAAATGTGGACAGCCAATTCTGTGATTCCACCTTGACGCTTGTCCACATCCAGAACACTTATTCAGCAGCATGAACCTATTCCACTTTCAATAGATAGTTGACGCTGAACAGCGATCTCTTATTTTCTGTCGAACGTGATAACACCCAGAGATATATCGCTGCATGTTACCGGAATTTGAAGTCAAACTGCACTGTGCATAAGCATTTATGAAAAAGTGATGCATTCAAACAATACGACATCACACACGTATTAACATGTGGGCACTGCCATCTACAGTTAGAGTGGGGAAATGGAAAGAAATGTGCAGCATCCCCGACTATGGTGTACTCAGCGTGAGAAACTAACTTTCATATAATGCCCAATTTTGCGCCAGAAACACCCCCATTTTGCTATATTTAAAGTGAGGCTGCTTGCTGTTGTTTGCTCGAATGTACACATTCGTAATTGTTCAGTTGATGTGTGTAGTAGTACATCAGTGGAGCAAGGGATGTTAAACCTCTGTAACAGTTTGGTTCGATTCACCAAGTCTGTAGCTACGTAATATTTTACACGTGGGTTGTACATGTCCGCAAATCTCTACCACACCCACGTAGTAGGCTAATCACACGTATGAACACACGGTCATGGGGAGCTCAGTATTATGCTGAGAACTCCGTGAGATCATAGTTTCTGTGATTTCAGACGAATATCAACAACCTGCGCGATTGCTAGTGTGCAAACTCTGATTGGCTTCGATTTTACTCGGCAGATATGGATGAAGCAATTCCATTGATTGTATGATTTTGTTAGACCAAATACACAATGATCATAGATGCACGGGTCCCCATCAATACAGCAAGTGATTCACCCGGATGCGTGTATGTCATGAAATTTCACGATTTTGTGTGTTTGGTCCACCTGTCTGGCTCCAGGCTACAGTAAATCGATCCACCGAAGATATACACAGTATCAACAAATCGACCATGAGGAATTCCCTATTGAGTGATTTCATCCAGCATGCACTGTCACACCGGCTCCAGTAAGCAGATTGGAAGTGTTAAGGAGAAATATGCGTCTGGTTTACCTTAGCCGGTTTAATATCTGTACATAATGGGAATCGTTTGATGCACGGAGCGTCTCAACAAATAATATGGCGAGTTAGTGTAATATGTTTACGGCAATAGTCATATTATACCCACTAAGTGTGTACTCACATGCTTCATGTACGTCTTAGTGCTCATATTGATTTCTGCATTGCCTTTGTTCTGACTTGCCTAGACCAATTTTTGGAATGGGTTCTCCTACCTATCGACAACAGACCGCTGTACCACAACTTATCTAAACAGTACAGTACACTCTGGCGAATGAAAGGGTGGAGTACCTTTTGGAAAACTAACGTTGTTACACAGGTGATAACTGCGTACTAACCTAGTCATAGCATGTGGTTTTCGAGGTTAAGGTTCTATCTAACAGCAGAATGGAAATATCATGAATATGTATTTCTTTCTTAATATCGCACATTTTTAAAATTTGTTTCGATCTCAGAAACAGTACATTCGGGCCGTGAAGATGTCTTATCCAGTGAAACTGTTCCAAAAGGCAAACTGTTCACAAAGAAATTCTGACCTTCATGTGGCTGGAATCCTCGAGGCTCCCGGCCCACGACTTTGGAAGAAGAGGTAAAAATATTCACTTTGTTTGTTCCGTCTGGAAACCGCTGTATCAGGATGTTGTGTTGATGGGTTAAAAGTAGCCGTGAAGAATGAATGTGATATCCAGTACACCGTAAAAGCGTTGCTAATAAACCGATTGGTTGGTTTACCTCCATTCAGTACATTTGGACCAATGTTGAAGCTTTGGGGCAGTGTATTCCGAAATTGAGTTCAGATGTGTACTCCCCGGTAAAAACTTGCTCATCGTGATAGCTCTTCTGTGAAGATACTTTTTGGGCGCCTGATATTTGAGACTGGGCTGTAAGAGGAAGTCGGTTTTCGATTTTGATTTGTGGACATAATGATAGGAGACAACGTGGCTTGAATTCTGCTACCTTCGAAACATTTGATTTTCGGGACTCTTTTAATGACCGGACGTGTGTAAAACAGTATCTCAAGATAGGTTCGATTCCAGGCTTATCCCGTATGAACGTTTAGTTGACCTCAGTTTGTTTGCGTGCCACCTTTCACTTCTAATTCACTTTTCCGCGTTGTGCGAGAGTCGATCCGAGTGTTCATTTTACCTGGCTGTTGTGATAGTATCCGGGATTCACAATTTCCGTAGGCTGTTGTGCACGTGATCTTGGGCCACGTTCCTTTCAGAATTATTCCTCCACTTTCTTGTTTATAACAAACGGTGGTAGTACACTATGTCACATGATATCAAAAAGTAATCGGGGCTTTCGACTGAAAGTCACTTCTACAAGGTACACTTCATGTGGCGAATGAGAAAACGGACTTGCCGTGCAGTACAGTATCAAATGTTTTCAGAATATCGGATGTAATCCCCTCCCTTTTGGATTTCTGTAGCCTCCGCTTAAATGTGCCCACCGACTGTTGCGCCTGGCCATTTGACCAGGATAGACAGATGGTGATTGTGTGTGGTTGACTTCGTCTATGCAACAAAATTGGTGAGCCCTTGTGACTTAACTTACAACCTAAATGTTGACATAGATGTTGAATTAGCGTCTCGAATATAGAGTTGTGTAGCGTAAGAACTTTAGGCCACATGTTGTGGGCGTCAGCAATGTTCACTGATCCTACAATTTCAGAATATCAGTGGCTTTTCAAAATAACGTTGAAAATATTGCACACCTCTAGCATGTACGCGTCGAACTCTCCAATTCACCGCCCATTTCCGACTGATAAAAGTAACTGTGTGCAAAGCTATCATTCGATTAACTTTGGGGCGTCCGGGATACATTTGTCGGGTTAAACAGGCACAAAGCATCCCTGATATGACTACGCGTTCGCCTGCAAGGGTGCCATCTTTGTAAGTTGACAACGGGATACGACACTGTGTCAACCGCCCCAACTGTCCGTACAGGCTGAATTGGGTTACTGCGTGCGATTGTACTCAATGACCTAGAGAGTGCGGTCTAGCCCGGTTGATTCTTGAACAATCGTAAAAGTCACTGGGATAAAGGAAAATCACTTTCGAATAGGCTCAGTCAAAATCCGGTTTGCGGCGGATGTCTGCGATAGCGACATCCTCGGATTTGATCAGCCGACACTTCAAAAGAGCTTGCAGTGTTCGCTGAAGAGTATATTTCGGAACTTCTTGACGACAAATACAATTTCGGTGACATCCTTCCCATTCTAACCGTAGTGTTTTTCTGGCTGAATTCAACGATCAGGCTGCATGAATTTTGGTCTTCTTGAATCCATCGGGATATACTGTATCACATCTTGATTTGCCGTATCGGCCGCTATGAAAATATGCAGTTTCGGTTACAGTGTATCAGTAGCATATCCGTTCAGAACATTGGCTTGACTTCTTCGAAAGCCTGTTTACATTCTGACAACCGAATCCGCGTCGGTTCATTTGCCAAGAGTCCTTTCAGTGACGTTAAGAATGCATCATAGTGGTCGGTAAGGTCCAAAAATGTGCGGAGGTGGTGTTTTGTTAATTGCTTCAATATCACTAGCGTTATGGTGACGGGCCTTCCTGTCGGAGACGGATCCTAAGTGTGTGATGGAGTAATTGAAAACTGTGTGCTTGTCCTGCGAAGGTCATAATCCTAAGTGCGGCCAAGAACTTTGTCCAGCGTGATGATTGGCTAAACAACCTCCGACTCTGTTAAAACAATGTCATCTTGATAGGCTGC
This sequence comes from Paragonimus westermani, assembly GCA_008508345.1. NCBI lineage: Eukaryota > Metazoa > Platyhelminthes > Trematoda > Plagiorchiida > Troglotrematidae > Paragonimus > Paragonimus westermani. The sequence goes on from QNGE01001851.1 coordinate 56,887, forward strand.
TGTCATTGATATTCCAACATGCATCATGTTCATGGCTTAAATGAAGACCGCTGGGGTAACTTGCATGCCGAATAACAACCGACTTTACCAGAATAAGCCATGATGTGTGTTGACTGTTAGAAATTCCTTAGGGTTCTATACAACTTGCACTTATAGGCAGGCGTCGTGAAGACCTATTTTGGTCAAATAGGTGTTGCTGTTCGTCTTCGCAAACAGATGTTGTGAGAGAGAGGCAGCGCATGTTGATGGGCGTCCAAGGTGTCTTTGAGACCTGCACAGAATTTGGTACAGATACGATCGACCAAGTTTGTATTCTCGAGCACCATACTGAGAGCATACTATGCAGTACTGTCATCTGGCTAAAACACTACAGATTTCTGTAATCGGTTAATCTCTCTTTGTCCTCTATGGGTAATGCGACTTACGGAACTGAGCGCTCTGAGCGGAGTATACGTCTGGAGTCTGACAGTATGGAAAGACTGGCTTTGGTGTTTGTGTAGCATCTTACGCCATCTTGGAAAAGAGCAGCGTTCTTTTTTTAAAAAGTATCCATGAGACTCGAGTTGACTTGTCGGAGAAGTGACGGTTTGTTGTCGGAACGCCGCAACTCAAGGAATGTGATGCATTCGTCTAGCGCAGGTTCAAAATTGAGCCTTGTATTCGAGTTAAGCTGAATGAAATGTGATGCAAACCACAGAATACCCATCAATTCCTCTATCACCACTAATATATGATCCATATAGTTGACATTTAGTGTCATACTTGCAACCTGAGACCGCGACTTCTATTTCGGAAGTGAGACGATAATGTCATCCGAAACAGGTTCTGATAGGCTACCAATGGTAGCTCCATCAACTTGCCTACATCCTTCCCCGACGTTTGAAAGCCAGAGTAACGAGAGCTGTCCGAACTCACTGTGTGAAATCCTTAGGAGGTTTATTGAGGGTTTTCATACGCTGTCAGAGAAGCACCTTGGTGAACAAGGGCTGGACGACTGTTATGACAATGTGCTCTGTGCGAGTGTTTTGGTCCAACATCAGACAAGTTAATTTAAAACTGCCTCAACTGTTTAAATCGTAACGGTGTCCACGGTCGATTCTGGTAACTACCGATACAGCACACCGTTGAACTACAATCGTACATTGAATGTGCAACAAAGCAGACGTTCTTTCAACTTCATTGGTGGTAACCCAATATCGATTCCGTTATCAGACAAGCAGTCACATTTAAAAGTGACCGTTTCTAGCAACGGCACGGTTGTGAATACCAACAATAGGTCCAGTGAGAATTATTTCTGTGAATTCATGTTAATGTTCTCATTGCGTTCGAAAAAATTTTACACATCACGTAGACTGAGTGAAATGAGACCATTTCGAACGTGTTCTGGGAGTGTCACTAGCGAGTTGGTCGTCGAGAGGTGATGCGAATTCATCACATCAAGTATTGGATAAAACGGTACACGGGGTTTGCGTATATTTGCTAGGCCAAAGAGACTAGGCAAAATGGATCTACGCTGTCCATCTATGTTACGTACCTGCATGTGCATGCACACACACAAACAAACAAACAAACACACATGGATAGCACGATCCGATTCGGACTGGCCTGTCACAGTGACCAAAGCTAAAGGACGCCTGCGCTTATCCATCACGGCAATTGGCTTGCGCTGCACCAATTGCAGTTCCACCAACACACCACATATCCAGTGTAAACCCGAAGGATTAAGACTGGGAGGTGTACTAGTTGGGCCTTTCTGTCCAGCCGGCCAATGCTGGTTAGCCACTTGATTGGCTAATAAGGAAAGGAAACTCTTATCTCTCGGAAACTAAACAGAGAGGCTGCAATGACGAGATCTACACTGAGAAGAAAGATTTTTGAAGTGTAATACAAGAAGC